>APFE031288958.1:5568-26805 GCA_000404065.3 Pinus taeda
ACAATGACCTATTTGGAGCAGCAAAACCCTAGAATCCAAAGCTTTGATACTAAATGTTATGAAAACAGCTCACAAAAAGATAGAAAAGAGAGATCAACGCCTTAGAATTCAGCCTCTTCGAGGGGGAAACCTCCTTTACATTACACAAATGAAGAATTCTTGGATGATACAAATGAAAAGACCTCCTTTCTATATATATAGGAGTCTAAGGGGTCATAATATAATCAGAGCCAACATAACACTAATAATGTAAGGGCACAATAATAACAATAGTGGACTTCTATGGGGAACAATAGTAACAATATGGGCACTACATGGGTACATCAATATAATAAGGGGGTTGTACTAATAACAATCAGGGGTTACACTAGTAGTATATGGGCCTAACAGTGCCCTAGAAGAAAATGATATTTTTATTGAAGAAATATCTCAACTTAAGATTTTCTTAGAAGAAGCTAAATTAGCAGAAGAAACTTTGAAGGAACAAATCATAGAAAAGGAATAGCATAATGAGAAGCTAGAATGTGAAATAGTCAGTCTAAGGAAAGAACTTGAGAAATAAAAAATTATTAATATTATATTTGCTAAAGGATCAGAAACCTTAGATGAAATCATCAAATTTCAACGCTCTCCTCTTATAAAGACAAGTCTTGGATACTTTGAAGAAACATCAAATACTATAAAGTCTTCTACAGAAACAGGAAGTTATGTCAAGCAGTCAAAATCACTCCATCCTACAGCAAAAGAATAAAGGACCAAATACTTCCCAGGTAAACTTTCATTGGTTCAATCAAAAGGAAAACAACATTAGAAGGTACTATACTCCTAGACACTTCTACTTTACTGGAAAATGTTTTTCTTGTCACAATTTTGGTCATATTGCTGCTCAATGTGTTGGTTACAAAACTATCATGACTAGAAAAGCAAGGAAATAAAAGAATGAGGTTGTGGTAAAGAAATTCTCTTTCAATGCCTTCTCTCTTCTTCAATATGAAACTGAATGCTCCTTTTACAATATCTTTGGCAATAAAGAATCTAAATGCAGGAGAAAAGGATGATCAATACCATAGGATAAGCAAATGGAAACAACATCTAAGGCATGGAAGAAGAAGACCATCGAATCTGACAACTGTGGTTTAGCTTTATATGGAGGGGATCAAGAAAACTTGTGGTACATTAATAGTGGATGCTCAAAACACACGAAAGGTGATAAAGATAAGTTTATGTCTTTTAATGAAATAAAGAAAGAAAATAATGTAACCTTTGGAAATAATGCACTTCTTGCTATCAAAGGAAAAGGAACTATTTTTCTAAAAGAAAAGTTTAAAGCTGGAAATGTTCTATTTGTTGATCAGTTGAAGCATAACTTGTTAAGTGTTAGCCAGATGTGTGACCAAGGGAATGAAGTTGTTTTTAGATCAAAGAATTGTGTGGTCCAAAATCTCGATACAGGCAAAACCATAATAAAAGGAGAAATAACTCTAGGTAATGTCTATGTCTTAGAAGGAAGTCTAGAACAATGTTACTTAAGAAAAATAGAAGAAGGTTGGTTGTGGCACAAAATATTGGGACATCTAAGCTTCACTCAAATACATATGTCAAGCAAGCGAGGAGCGGTTTGTGATTTTCCCAACATCTCTCTACCAGAAAATACTATATGAAAATCATGTCAATTTGGTAAGCAAACCAGGGTACAATTCAATGCAAAAGAAGGTTCTACAAGTAGGCCCCTTGAACTTATTCTTATTCATTTGTGTGGGTTAATGAAGAAAAGGTCACCTAGAGGTGAACAATATTTCATTTTATTTATTGATGACTTTACTAGAATGTGCTGGATTGGTTTATTAAAATATAAAGATGAAGCATTTGATAAATTTAAAGTCTTCAAAGCTTTAGTAGAGAATGAGTTATACTTGAAAATAAAATGTCTCAGATTTGACAAGGGGGGAGAATTCATATCAGACAATTTTTTTTACTTTTGTGAACAACATGGCATCAAGAGGTAGTTCTCTACAGCTAAGACTCCTCAACAAAATGGGGTAGCAGAGAGAATGAATAGAACAATTCAACAAATGGCACATGCCATGCTTGATGAGTCTGGGACACCTCGTACCTTCTGGGGTGAAGCAACACATAAAGCAATAAATATTCTTAAACAAGCTCATATCCATGTGAATAGTGATAAAACGCCTTATGAAATTTGGTATGATAAACCCCCAACTGTTAAGAATTTTAGAGTTTTTGGAAGTAAGTGTTACATAAAGAATAATAATGATAAAATTGGAAAGTTTGAAGCTAGAGCTGATGAAGGAATTCTCCTTGGATACTCCTCTAGAAGCAAAGGATATAAATGTTACAATAAAAGACTTCAAAAGACTGTTTAATGCCTTGATGTTTTGATTGATGAAACATCCACAAGTATCAAGAAGGAAGCACCAGTAGATGACAAAGATACTCTTACAACAAGCCAAAATAACGTGGAAGAAAGAATCAGTGAAGCATTAGATGAAGGAAGTGATAGTACAAAAGTGCTAGAAAAGACTCCATCAAGGTATGTTCAGAAAAACCATCCAAAATACCAAAATTCTAGGTGGTAAGGAATCTGGATTACAAACTAGAAGAAATCTTGTTGGAACTACTAGTCATCTAGCCTTACTATCCAAAATTCAACCACAAAATGTAAATCAAGCTAGAAAAGATGAATGTTGGGTTAAGGCTATGAATGAAGAACTTGACGAAATAGAAAAGAATCACACTTGGGAATTAGTTCCTAGACCTCATGATAAGAATGTTATTGGGAGAAAATGGGTATTCAAAAATAAATTGAATGAGAATGGAGAAGTAATTAGAAATAAATCAAGACTCATTTGCAAAGGTTATGTTCAACAAGAAGGAATAGACTTTGAAGAAAAATTTTCACCTATAGCTAGACTTGAAGCCATAAGAATGTTTCCTTCCTTTTCAATCTTTCATCATTTCAAAGTCTATCAAATGGATGTTAAATCTACATTTTAAAATGGGAACCTAGAGGAAGAGGTCTATATTAAAAAAACTGAAGGGTTTATTCTTGGAAATGATGAAAAACTTGTTTGCAAACTCAAAAAGGCATTATATGGGCTAAAACAAGCCCCTCATGCATGGTGTTATCGCCTTGACAAATATCTTCAACAACAAGGCTTCACTAAAGGGTCTATAGATAACAACCTATATATAATGGTGGATGATGGTAAACTTTTAATTGTTATTGTTTATGTGGATGACATCATCTTTGGTAGCAATGAAGAATCCATGAGTCAAAGGTTTTCTTTTGTCATGCAGCAAGAATTTGAAATGTCTTTACTAGGTTAACTAACATACTGGCTTGGTTTACAAGTACAACAAGCAAAGAATGGCATCTTTCTCTCACAAACAAAGTACCTTAAGAATATTTTGAAGAAATTTGGAACGAAATATTGCAAACTGGTATACACACCCATGGTGATAGGATGTAGTCTCAGTTCACATGATGATTCTCATACAGTCAACCAACCAGAATACAGATTCATGATCAGAAGTCTACTTTATATTACAGGAACCAGAACATATATCATGTACGCAATTAGGATTTTTGGACGATTTCAAGCTAATCCAAAACAAAACTCATTTCATGCAGTCAAAAGAATCTTCAAATATCTACAAGGCACTCAAGACTTTTGTTTATGGTATCCCAAAGATGCAAATCTTACTCTTCATGCTTATACATATGCAGATTGGGCAAGAAATGTTGATGATAGAAAAACCACTAGTGGAGGATCATTCTATATGGGGCCTCGCTTGGTATCATGGTTCAGCAAAAAGCAAGGCTCAATTGCTTTATCTACTGCAAAATTAGAATATGTTGTTGTTCCATCTTGTTGCACACAACTTCTCTAGATGATGCAAACATTGCAAGATATTCAAATCAATTGTTCTCCACCCATTTCCATTCTATGTGATAATACAAGTGCCATTAGTATTTCAAAAAATCCTGTTATACACTCCAAGACCAAGCATATTCTAATTCAATATCATTTTCTAAGAGAACAGGTGCTTGAACAAAAGGTCAAACTAGAATATGTTCCTTCAAAAGAACAAGTAGCTGATATTTTTACATAACCTCTTCCATGTGATGCATTTGAATATCTCAGACAAAAATTAGGAATGGTCCCTACTTTGTCACTCTATTGATTCTTCAAGTTCAGGGGGAGTAATACATATGTGTCTTAATGATGACTACCATGGTTGTTTTTTATGTTCATGATTTCTTACATTACTGACAGTGCATTAGATGTCGTAACAGTGTACTGGCACAAACAGTACAGGCTTAGGAGGAGTTGAAGGTACAAGGCTTCAATTTTCACTTTCTGTACATGGATCCTATAAAGACAAGTCGTGTATGTACGTGAGTCTGAACTGAATAGTCGCGCGTATTTTGTTGTGATGAAGAAACAATGAGACAGACTTAGGAAAAGGCTCTGATATGCTTTAGTCAATTATTATTTAGCTTTCCTGTTCTTATGGTTGATGGTTATAGTCTGTTGATGTTATTTAGAAGTGGTTTTGGATTTTTATAAGTTGTTGATGCCTTGATGGATAACTAATTGATGAAGATACTTTGATGTACTTACTAATATATGAGATTATATGATTAGATCTTACAGTGAGCAGTTGGCATAGGTGAAAGGGGAGCATTTTCTATGCTTCCAATAATGCATTGTTGGCATTATAATTCCTTGATACAGAATTATTCTTATCAGTGGTGATGTTGCTTATGTTGTTGAATTTCTTGATTAATGATGTAGAAGTGCATGTTTTTGTTCATGTTCTTGCTAACATATGCTTATGGTGCACTTCCTACATAGTATATGATGGTTGTTGAAGACTATCTTGATCTTTTTACCTCATTATAGTGGTCTTTGGTCTTGATTATACATGTCATATTTGTCATTTGATGTGAAGGTCATGTTAAGACCTATGATGTAATCATTGTAAAATTCAGTCATGTATGGACTATTATGGTCAAGTATTTTTGGGCATGTGATGTAATTTGTAACCCCGCTGTGATTGGTTGGTTTATGTAATAATGAAGTCAAATATTTAACCCCACTGTGATTAGGTGATTTATGTGATTTTGAGTCCTTGGTGATAGGAAAAGTCATATTCAATTGCGTCATACAGTCATGTACTTCATTGTACATCCTTCAGAAATTTCAGCATGTGCTCAAGGAGAGCATGGTCAGTATTCATTGTTCCTACTCAGAAGTTCAACAGTGCTCAAGGGAGAAGACTTCATTCAACATTGGTCAGCCCTTTTCCCTTGATGTCAAAAGGGGGGAGTAACTTGGTGTTTGAAAATCTTAGTGCTTAGCTTGATGTGTCTTACAGGTATCTACAAGTAGTGGTGGCCAAACACCAAAATGGTTGCCATCAAGTCCAAAGGGGCAGATTGTTGCCATTATGAATAATGTGTTGTCCTTGATGGAAACCTACTTTGATGAGTTTTCCTCTAATGGAAACCTACTTGATGCAAATTTCAACAGGATATGTCTACATGTGACAGAAAAGGATTATTAGTTCAGAGACAAAAGAATGTTAAATATGAAATTTGAAGAAGTATACATAGGTTTCGTGAAGAAAATTCAAGTATTCGAAGGTTCTATGAAACAAAGTCATGTACACACTTAGGTTTGGTGAAGAAAAGTAAAGTATACATGGGTTCTATAAAGAAAATCCATGTACACACGTAGGTATGAAGTCGAACAATGGATATTTGATCCCCTCCAGAATGACATTGGCACTAGTATGGTTTTGACCTATGGTATTTTCTAAGGGCTAAGCTATATAAGGAGATGAATATCAAAGTTTTTGAAGTGTACAACTGATGAATATTTCATGAATAGTTAGATTTGAAGCAAGTGTGGATGTAATGGGCTATTATTGATTTGTTTGATCTAAAAATAAGTATGCACCCAGGAACTTGATAATGGATCAAATCCAATAGATATGAGATGACAATTTTGATTATGGGTTGATTTGATCAGTGATGATAGTGTCTTGACGTGTGATTTTTCTGTGTATGTCGAGATATGGGTATGTATGAAGTTTTGTGATGTTGCAAAGGTTTGTGCTAGTAATTATAGATATGTACTAGAGTTTGATCACCTAAAAGGTGTGTACACACACATGTTTAATATTGGTAAATCGCATATATATTTAGATATGTATGCGGGTTTGTTTCTTGAAAAGCATGTATACACGTGGAAATGTTTTGAGGAAAGCACATATGTAAAAAGGGTTTTGCTGAAAAAGAAATATCAACCTAACCAGTCTTTTTGTGTTTTAGTTGTCTCTCAATGAAGTCTTACTTGATGATCTGGGCTTAACAATGATTTTTTGATTAAGGATTGATTGATTGAATAATGATGAAGCTACTAGATGTTTGTGATTAAAGATTAGTGATGGTTTTGTGATTATTTCAGAATGATGCACTGGATGCCTGTATGATTCAATGTTTATTTCAGAGTGACATTGTTGCAGTTTCAAGGTTCAATGTTTTGAGATCTATTGCAAATATGCTTCAAGGAAGTCGTGTATACACACAGGTTTGCTACAGTGAAGTAGTGTATATATTCTAATAGTTTATTGATCAGGGATTTCATTTGATTTAGTAAGTTGATGCATCATTTGGATTCAGTATTAATATTCTGGTTACAATAATCTAACTGTTCTAGTTGTTTGAGATTAAGTTGATTGATTTGGATTTCAGTTGATTCAGTGATTAGTTGATTCAGTTGGTTCAGTAATTGGTTGGTTCAATGGTTGAGTTACAATGATCAGTTTTGATATTTGGTATTGGGCTTTTCCCACATTGGGTTTCCACCTAAAAATCTTGGTGTTCATGTGTGTTAATGTGTGATGGTTTATTTTGTTCTTACTACACATAGTTACTGTTTAGTTCATGTTTAATGAGGTAATGATACATTGGCTCAAGTTAAACAGATGTTGAATTAACTAGAAAGTAAGTTTATTGGATATACGCTAGTTGTCTGCATAGCAGTCACATACATATGCATGTTTCCTTCAGTAAAGTCGCATAGAGAAATATGGATATGAAATTGAAAATTTTAATGATTCGTAAACATTGATTCACCCCCCCGCCCCAGTATTTATCCAAACAAATTTCCATCACACTCCATATAATTATACTCAATGGAAACTAGTCCCATAATTCTAGTCAGAGCCACCATTCCAAATGAAAAAGGAATTGATTTAAGGTCCCAACCGGGTGGTTTCCCTCAATGTTGATGAAGTCATTTATGATCATCAATAGGTGGTTACTCAGCCTCTGAACTGTAGCCCCTGTAGAATTTTATGAGATGTCAGTTTGCCTTTTGTGGTTGACCTTGCTTCCTTAATGGAACCTAGGAGGTCAAGTCATGTCATAGTGGCTCATCCTCTCATGTTTACCCCAACAAGCTGGTGAAACTGGGTAAATTTGGGAGGGGTGGTTACAGACACCACCTTATTTCCACCTATTCCCGAACATTTTTCCTAGGTAGAATCCTTTGCCTCTCTCCTTAGTTCCTTCTAGGGATTTCCCTTCCAAGGTGATGTAAGCACTAATAAATAATGATGCATGGGTCAATCTCCACATGGCTGCCCCTCCTCATCCTTCTCCCATACTTGACTTGGCCCACATGCAATACCCCCTACTTGTTTTTCCCACGTGGGATTCGTTGAAGCCCTTTTCTATTCCTTCTGATATTTTGTCCTTATGGGACAACGTGGATAGGTCAGTCCATTTTTTCCACACTATCCTCCTTACAAGCATTACAAGTGTACTTTTTAGGCTATAATAATCATTTTACTTGGCCATGTAATCTTGAATACATTACCCCAACGAAATTTCAAAGTGGCTCCTGTTAGCCCTATTGGCATGTGGCCCAAAATGGATCCAAATATGTTCCCTAAGTCTTCAAAAGCTAGTAAGATCATCCAAAAGATCAAAACAATCGCATGCCAAGAGCCCTTAGAATAGCTGAAAAACACTATCGAGAGGCAAAAATCCCAAGGAAGCAGTAAAAAACAGAGCAGCAATACTTGAGGAATGAATGCACAGCAGCCATCGGATCTAGCCAATCAACGATCCAGATCTAGTCGGCGAATCGCAATCAGCGGTGGCAATCGATAGGTATCGGTGCAGATGTATGAAACTGGTGATGGCGATCGACGATGCAACGTGGACCGTCGATCAAGTGTGCAGATCGACGGCCCACGTTTCATCGCAAGATTGCTATTGAAAAATACAAGGAGCGCTCACCAAATGGCATGGGGCATGAGTGACATGTGATTGCGATCAAATCACATCGCTATATCACATT
The DNA here is from genome assembly GCA_000404065.3 of Pinus taeda. Taxonomy (NCBI): domain Eukaryota; kingdom Viridiplantae; phylum Streptophyta; class Pinopsida; order Pinales; family Pinaceae; genus Pinus; species Pinus taeda. Next base: position 13,968 of record APFE031288958.1, read on the forward strand.
GGAGCAACACCATGGGGTGGGGCCTATGCACATGTATATGTGCGATGCGATTAGCCGGACCCGAGGGCTATATAGGCATTATTGCATATATTTTGAGATCCGCAAGAAATTCATTTTCATGCGTTTTCACAATTTGAAAGTATTTCTAAAATACAAAGGGGAACCTTGGAGCAGGACCAAAGCAACTTGCAATATGCGATAAGACCCGGACCCGAAAGGTTTCATGAAGGGAAATATATAAAATTTGAAGTCCGTCATGAGCCATTTTTAATGTATTTCCAGTGTTTCTAACCTATTTCAAAATACAAAGGGAAGACTGGGAACTGGCCATTTGCGACAGGCGACAACAATTGGGAATGGACCTGGTAGAGGAATAGTCAGTGTTTAAGGACTTTTGAAGTCTGAAATAAACAGAGCTTGGCGGTATTTTGTAGTATTCTAGCATTTTTATATATTAAATAGAAAACAGTCATCACTAATATTTGAAAGGATTTCAAAGCCCCGAAGACCTATTCCATCATAGAACAGAGACCAGGAGACAGAAGGCCGGAAGGGGAAAGGCAACAGTGCAACACAGCCAAACCAATAGAAGCCATCATGGAGCATCGATAGCACAAGCAAGCCACTTGATAGCGCATCACATTTACCAGAATTTGGTTACTGCTGTTAGGAAAAGTATCCTCCGAGCTCATGCATGCCTAGTCGTGGCATCAAATGGTTAAAAAGACAGAGAAGATAGATTAAGACCTCTCGAGCCTCAAAAGGCTCGAGAGCATTGTAAAAGGCCTATAAATATTTGAAAGTTTAGAGTAACAAGGGTTCAACTTTTGAGGACTGTGGATACTCTGCTACTCTAGCTTCTCATCTTCATTCTAGCAATATAAGCTTCTTTTGTTGTTACATGCTCAATTTTCATTTTCTCTTCTGTTCTAAGCTTGCACGTGAATAGGTTATTCATGTTTTCTTCTGTGTCTAATTCCAGATAACTATCATCTTTTCTTTGCGTTGATAAATTAGATTTGCAAGCTTCTTTTACTTCCTGTAGCTAGCCGTTCATATGTGTTTATGTGTGCATCTACTCGTACAATCAGTATTCTCCATCTATCCATTGAATCTATAAACTATTGAGCATTAGTGGTCTAAAGGCTCGTAAAGTTGAGGGTGTTCATGCATGTCTTGAGTGAAAATAGAGTTGAAACAGTCATCTGACTTGATCCAAACAATCATCCATTCCAATAGTTTAGAGAACAATATTGAAGATTTATATGTTACTAGGCATCTCTGAGCTACAACCTAGGAGAGCTTCCTGGAGTGATAACATAATTGGCATTGTTGTCGGGGAGAGGAGACTGAAGCTCAGCTTCCCTGGGAGACGACACAGACCCAACTTTGATGATAGACAAAGTCTGGGTACTTTTTCAGTTGTAATCATCTATCTGGCGACTCTATTGAAGGACGAACCTCTTGGCGACTCCACTTGATAGTTTTGGCTCAGTTTGTGAGGCATACTCGGACAAATCCTTAGAAGCCACAATCTGACCCAATACCTCACCCTGAAAAAATCATCAAAGAAAGAAAGGTATTGCAGAAAGGAGCATTAGGTTCAGGTAAATCTAAACAATATTCTATATCTCTTCAAGAAAATCTTGTGATAGAACAAATACATGTTGAGAGTATAACATCTAATACTAGCAGTGAAGAAAAAATCTTAGAGATTCATAAAGCTCCTTATCCTTTAGGTTCTTCTTTCGTTGTAAGCCCAAAGGAAGCCTCTCCTCCTATCCATCATACTCCTTTAGTCTTATCAGTCACTCCTCAACTCTCTGTCATTCAAATTTCCAGTACCCTTATAGCCACCACAGCTATGGCAGGCCCACAACCTACCAAAATGGAAAGAATCATATCTGCTAGGTATGGACCTCTAGTACTGCCCACTCCTTTGATTGCCATGCCTACTGGAGAATATCAAAATTTTAGGCCTAAGTTCACTGGGACTGAAGGTGTTACAACTGAAGAACATCTTGAATCATTCTATAGCTATGTTGATAACCTGGACATTAGCGAAGATGATGTGTGGATGAGAGTCTTTGTCCAAAGCCTAGATGGAGAGGCTAGAAAATGGTTCAGAGAGCTGACCCCAAGATCTAATAGCAGATATTGAGGCTTTAGATGATGCATTCCTAAAGCATTGTGGGGATAAGAAGGATCTACTCTACTACCACACCGAGTTTGGGAACTAAAGAGGGAAAATGGTGAGTTATTGTCTGATTTCAATAAGAGATTTAACCCAATATACAGCAACAATACCAAACTAAAGTAAAACCAACACTACCTCGGCTAAACTCACCTATGCCAGTCCTTTGATTCTAATCTTCTGTCTACTGTTGAGGGGAGGTGATGTGCTACTTGGCTTATTTATTAGGATGCCACCTTGGAAGTAAATCAAACATCATGGCTATAGAGAACTCAAAGGGAAATGTTGATAGAAGGAGACAGAGGGGCGAGTCTTCATTCATCTTAAATCCAAGAAGATAAATGCTAAGATGATAGAGTCATTAAGCCTTTGAAATCTCCAAATTAAAGGTTGAGAACACCCTGGGAAAGGAAGAGTTCCTAATACCTTTGCTCCTAGAAATCCAAATCCATATAGAAGAGCTAATGAGCAGTTGCAAATTTTGCCAAGAAGCAAAGATGCCAATGAAGACCAAAGGGTGAAGACCCCTTTCCAAAATGTAGTCATGGAAGAAGAGTAGTTTGAAGAATATGATGAGATCCATTTTCTGGAAGACAAAAGCAGTGCCTCCTTTTTTACCTCAGATGCCTATGAAAAGTCATTATTCAATGACCAGATCAACCAAGAATGGGATGGTGAAGTTGTTCTACAAACTGAAGATTGGCACAGATATAATCTGAGGTCAAAGATGAATAATGCCAAGGAAACTCTTGTTCAAAGAGTTATTGTCCCTACAGTACAACAACCTAATAAGCAGAAGTGACTAGCAGTTGATCCCATCATCCTCAAAGCTCCAGCTCACGAGCTAAGAGGCCTTGACAAGTCTCCTTCTCCTTTCAGTTTTCAATTAGAAATTCAGAAGCTAAGAATACCTATACCTCTGATTGAACTAGTGAAGAATGAGTCCTTCAAGAGATCTATCCTCGAGGCCCTTGAGCCTAATGCAATCCAAGCCTCCACTAACTATGTAAATTTTCAAGATGACGAACTAGCTATTGTTCTCAACCCAATGATTGAAAATTATGATGACAACTCCCCATCATTCTATGTCTCTCTGACTATTCATGACAAAATCCTTCACAACTTCCTTCTAGAAACTAGAGCCAGCCATAATCTAATGCCCAAGGCTTTCATGGATGAGTTGGGTCTTGACATTACCAAGCCTTATCATGACCTGTATTCTTTTGAATCTAGAAAAGTGAAATGTCTGGGATTAATCAAGGACCTAGCCATAACTTTGTCTCAGTTGCCCATGAAGAGCATAATGATGGATATTGTGGTAGCAGATGTACCCCCCAAGTTTGGCATGTTGCTTTCCAGAGGTTGGATCAAGAGATTAGGTGGAACATTACAAAATGATCTGTCCTATGCTACTGTCCCAGTTTTTGGAGGTGAGAGCAGGATGTTATACAGAGAAGCTCAGTTGGCTTATATCATCAGTGATGAAAGGAATCCCACTAATCATCCCATCTATGCTGTCAACACTGATTTTGGAGCTTGTATTCTTCAGATTGAAGAATCTCAGTTGGCCTCCACGTAGCTTAAGAAACCAATTCGCTAGGTCGCAGAGGAAGAAGGCGCACAAATTTGGGACATGTTATTTGATGGAGCTTTCTCTAAGGAAGCTGCAGGGGCAGGTGTAGTCCTTGTGCCCCCCACACAGGAATGCATTCATTTATCTTTAAAATTAACTTTTCAGGTCACAAATAACATAGCAGAGTACAAAGCCTTGATATTGGGCTTAAACGCTGCTAAAGAAATGGGCATCAAAGGTCCGAAAGTGTTTGGAGATGCAAACCTTATCATTCAATAGGTCAACAAAACTTTACAAGCAAAGAATCCAAGGTTGAAAGCATATAGAGATGAGGTATGGAAGCTCAAGGACTCTTTTAATATTTTCAGCATTTCTTACATCTCGAGAATGAAGAACTAGCTTGCTGATTCCCTTGATGTGTCTGCTAGCACATTTATTCCTCCTTTGCCTCCTAAGTTGACTTATGAAGTTCAGGTGAAATATAGACCATCTCTACCTAACAATGTCAAATACTGCAAAGTTTTTGGAGATGATGATGAAATTAATAGATTTCTACAAGTCGTTGAGGAATTTTCTAAAATGCACATCGACCAAGAAAACGAAACCGAATGCAACTAGTCCAAGCTAAAGGATGAGATTGGTCTGGAAAGCATTGTTCATCTACCTAGTAACCATATACCCAAAGGATTGGTGCCTCTAGAGAAACTGTTTGATCATAACGATGTACCTTATAAGCCTGCCAAAAAAGAAAGTGAGTCTGTTGTTCATAGACATAACGTAGGGAGTCCAACCCATCCAAATCATATAAGTCTGTCCACTCGCTTGCCTTTTGCTTAGAAATCCAAATATTGCACCATGATGAAGCAATTCGTTGATATTTTTGCTTGGGAATACAATGATCTTAAAACCTATAACACAAACATCATTCAGCATAAGAGTCCACTGGAAAAGAACACCATCCCGTTTAAGCATAAATTAAGACCTCTCAGCCCTCTCTTATTGCCTTTGATTGAGAAAGAAATCAAGAAGTTGTTGGATGCCAAGATCATAGTTCCCCTAAGGTATTCAAAGTGGATAGCTAACCTGGTGGTAGTAAGAAAGAAGAATGGAGAAATTAGGCTTTGTGTTGACTTCAGTAATTTGAACAAATGCTCTAAAAAAGACAACTACCCGCTGCCTAAGATGGAGCACTTGCTGCAAAAAGTTTCAAGGGATAAAGTCATGTCTTTCTTAGATGGATTTTCAGGTTACAATCAGATTGTTGTACATCCAGAAGATCATGAAAAGACCACCTTCACAACTCCTTGGGGCACTTTCATGTACTCCAAGATGCCTTTCGGACTGATGAATGCTGGGGCTACTTTTCAGAGGGCCATGGACATAGCCTTTGTGGGAGATAATGACAAGTTTGTTGTTATTTACCTTGATGGCATAACAATATTTTCCAACACTCACAAGGACCATTTGCAACATTTGAAGAAGGTGTTTCTAAAGTGCAGACAGTTCGAAATTTCTGTGAACCCAAAGAAGTCACAGTTTGCTCTAGAAGAAGGCAAACTTCTAGGACATATTGTTTCTGTTGAAGGTGTGAAGATTGATCCAGCAAGAGTTCAAGCAATTCAGACATTGTCCATCCCAATGTTAAAAAGGGACATTCAATCCTTCCTGGGTAAGATTAACTTTGTAAGGAGGTTCATTCTAAACTTTGCAGAGCCAGTGAAGCACATCACTTCCATGTTGAAGAAAGGATCAAAAATAAAATGGACAGATGCTGCAAGAAGCTCTTTTGAAGCCATCAAACAAGCTATCATGGAAGCTCCCACTCTAATCAGCCCTGATTACACTAGGGAGTTTTATATCTTCTCTTTTGCCTCTTATGATACATTTGTAGCAGTTCTATTGCAGAAAAATGATGAAGGCGTAGAGCACCTTGTGGCCTTTTTCAGCAAAAACTTTAAGGGATGCTCAACTAAGGTATGACCTTATTGAAAAACAAGCTGATGCTCTCATAAAATCTTTAGAGGCATTCAGAATTTATATTCTGCATTCCAAAGTGGTTGCATATGTACCTTCAGCCTCAATAAAATATGTCTTAACTCAGCCAGATATTGATGGAAAGAGAGCTAAATGGATTGCAAAATTCATAGAGTTTAACATAGAGGTGAAGCCCACTAAGCTTGTCAAAGGCCAGGGCTTGGCTAAACTTATGGCTGAGGAAAATTGTAGTTTGTTAGACATCAATCACATGGGTTCAAATTCAGGTGATGAGCAAACAAAGGAAGCAGTAGAAGAGCAAGAGTAGAATCAGCCTTTGGCTGGAAATCTAGCCACCTGTGAATGGTATTCCAACATAGTTCAATTTTTGGAGAAGCTAGAAATCCCTCCAAGGCTTAGCTTGAGTCAAGCCCGGGCCATTAAGCTCAAATCAACCAAATTCTGCATTAATAAAAACCTACTTTATTGGAAAGACCCATAAGGAATCCTTTAAGATGTCTAGATAAAGGACAATCTGTGGAAGTCATGCACCAGTTCCATTCTAGCATCTGTGGAGGGCATCATTATTGGAAAACCACAGCCCAATAAATCCTAAGAGTTGGGTATTATTGGCCTATTCTGTTCTCTGATGTGTTTTCTTTTGTGAAATCTTGCGACAAATGTCAGAGGCTTGCAAGAAGACAATAGCTGAAATCTCTGCCCTTGAAGCCAGTACATGTCAATGGTCCCTTCCAGTAATGGGGCTTGGACTTCATAGGTGAGATTAACCCACATTCCAGTTGCCAACACAAATGGATCTTGGTAGCTACTAATTATTTCACCAAGTGGATTGAGGCTATACCCACTAAGAATGCTAATCATCAAGTTGTCATAAAGTTCTTGAATGAGAACATTTTCACTAGATTTGGTTGCCCAACCAAACTAGTCACTGATAATGCAACAACTTTCAGGGCAGAAGAATTGGTGGACATGTGTGAATCCATGGGCATTCAATTGGTGCATTCTACCTCATATTATCCTCAAGGCAATGGCCTGGCAGAATCATATAACAAGAGTCTTGCAAGGATAATCAAAACACTGTTGGAGGACAACAAAAAGAGTTGGGATTCCAAGTTGAAGTTTGCATTTTGGGCTAACAGAGTTACCAACAAGAAGTCCATAGGAAATTCTCCATTTAAGCTAGTTTATGGTGCTGATGTTGTTTTTCCTATCCAGCTAATTCTCCTTGTGGCCAAATTCTTTCAAGAAGAATAGGATGAAACAAATGACATGGTAAGGAGAATGAATAACCTAGTTGAATTACATCAGATCAGAGAGCAGCTGGTTGAGAAGTCAAAAGTTCATCAAAAGAAAATCAAAGAAACATTTGACAGGAAGGCAAAAGCAGGCAATTTCCAAGTTGGTGATTGGGTTCTCAAATGGGATGCATTGAAAGAAAAGAAAGGTAATCATGGTAAGTTTGACTCCTTATGGACAAGTCCATTTGTCATCACTCAAATTCAGCAGAACAATACTTTTATTCTACACAGTCTGGAAGGAGAAGATGCCTTTGGTGGCCTAGTAAATGGGCGGTTCTTGAAACTTTATTTTGTTTAAGGCTTTAAAGCCTTGATATTGTAAATATGTTTTTCAGTTTTTATTTCTTATGCAAAATAAACTCCATGACTAAAGGAACACTAGGAGATAGATTTGATTTTGCTTTTACAGGAAAGGCATCGGTCTGTGATTCTTGAAACCTCACAGGGAGGCTTTCATCCCTAGAAGGAGCCAGTGTTAGCCCTGTTGGCACGTGGCCTGAAATGGATCCAAATATGCTCCCTAAGTCTTCAAAAGCTAGTAAGATCATCCAAAAGATCAAAACAATCGCATGCCAAGAGCCCTTAGAATGGTTGAAAAAACAATATCGAGAGGCAAAAACCCCAAGGAAGCAGTAAAAAACAAACTAGCGAGACTTGAGGAATGAATGCACAACAGTTGTTGGATCTGGCTGATAAATGGTATAGATCCAGTCGGCAAATCGCAATCAGCGGTGGCAACCAGCGGGTATCGGCATAGGCTGTATGAAACTGGCGATGGCGATCGACAATGCAACGTGGACTGTCGATCAAGCATGCAGATCAACAGCCCACGTCGCATCGCAAGATCACTATCGGAAAATACAAGGAGCGCTCACCAAATGGCCCGGGGCATAAACAACATGTGGTTGTGATCATATCGCATCGCTATATAGCATCGGAGCAACACCATGGGGCGAGGCCCATGCACATGTATATGTGCGATGTGATTAGCCGGACCTGAGGGCTATATAGGCATTATTGCATATATTTTGAGATCTGTAGGAAAGTCATTTTCAATGCATTTTTGTAATTTGAACATATTTCTAAAGTACAAAGGGGAACCTTGGAGCAGGACCAAAGCAACTTGCGATATGCGATAAGACCCGGACTCGAAAGGTTTCGTGAAGGGAAATATATAAAATTTGAAGTCCGTCATGAGCCATTTTTAATGTATTTCCAGTGTTTCTAACATATTTCAAAATACAAAGGGAAGACTGGGAACTGGCCATTTGCGATAGGCGACAGCGATTGGGAACGAACCCGATAGAGGAATAGAAAGTGTTTAAGGACTTTTGAAGTCTGAAATAAACAGAGCTTGGCGGGATTTTGCAGCGTTGCAGCGTTTTTATATATTAAACAAAAAACAATCATTGCTAATATTTGAAAGGGTTTCAAAGGCCCGAAGACCTATTCCATCACAGAACAGAGACTAGGAGACAAAAGGCTGGAAGGGGAAAGGAAACAACGCAACACAGCCAAACCAACAGAAGTGATCATAGAGCATCGATAGCAAGAGCGAACCACCTGACAACGCAACACATTTACTAGAATTTGGTTACTACTGTTAGGAAAAGAAACCTCTGAGCTCATGCGTGCCTAGTCATGGCATCAAATGGTTAAAAAGATAGAGGGGATAGATTAAGACCTCTCGAGCCTTAGAAGGCTCAAGAGAATTATAAAAGGCCTATAAATATTTGAAATTTCAGAGTAACAAGGGTTTAACTTTTGGGGACTGTGGATACTCTGCTACTCTAGCTTCTCATCTTCATTCTAGCAATATAAGCTTCTTTTGCTATTAGATGTTCAATTTCCATTTTCTCTTCCGTTCTAAGCTTGCACGTGAATAGGTTATTCATGTTTTCTTCTGTGTCTAATGCCAGATAACTGTCATCTTATCTCTGTGTTGATAAATTAGATTTGCAAGCTTCATTTACTTCCTGTAGCTAGCCATTCATATGTGTTTATGTATGCATCTGCTGGTACAATCCGTATTCTCCATCTATCCATTGAATCTATAAACTATTGAGCATCAGTGGTCTAAAGCCTTGTAAATCTAAGGGTGTTCATGTATGTCTTGAGTGAAAACAGAGTTGAAATAGTCATCTAACTTGATCGAAACCATCATCCATTCTAATAGTTCAGAGAACAATATTGAAGATTTATATGTTACCATGCATCTCCGAGCTACAACCTAGGAGAGCTTCCTGGAGTGATAACAGCTCCACTTGTTTCTTTTGGGATTGCCCTTCAGGGGTGACATAGGCATCCACTACAGCTTGCACTTCCTTGCCTCCATTCATTTATCTCCATCCATTTATTTCCTCCTTTGTGATTAGTCAACTGTATTCTTCGTAGGCCCTGCTTCCATTCCACATTAACCCAGAAAACTCACCTCGAAGATTTCTTAAGTGCACTATTTTCAATTTTTCCTAGATTTTATAGCTGAGATGATGTGGTTATCCACTAGAGTTTTTATGTGGGTTCTCTCCATTCCACACATCTCCTATCCACCAACAATGTTGATTTGGGTTTGTAATAATTTATGCAGATTTGGAATTTTTCATAGTTCTAGTTATATATATCGCTCCATTCCAAAAGGATCATGATAAAAAACACTCGAGTTCTCTCCATATTTATTAAAAATGACACACAGTTTGGGGTTTTGGCATCATTCAATGGGATTTCTTGAAAGTGTTGGAGTTGATATAAAATTAAAATGCTTTCGTCTAGCTCACACGTACAAAGAACATGATTCAAATCAGAAATGACAACGACGATAATCGCATCTACAATACAAAGTGAAGCATATTCTGGTAAATTTTCATTGTTTTCATTTTTAGCATTTTTATTCAAAACACCAATTCGAATGTCTAATGAGTCTTACTCATTGTCGATATCTTGAGCATGCAACCATTTATTTCTTGGTAATTATTTTTCACACATTCAACACTCGCCTTAGATTAAGTCCAATCAATTTGAAAATCATATGTATATGTGAGTTTTGATAAAGTTACAACTTGTTCCTAATATTTGGTTCAAATCATAAGAATAAGTTACTTAAACATAAAATTTGGAAACAATGAAGACTTACAAGGTAAATAAAAATGAAATTAGTTAAGGTAAAATTTTCATATGCTTACTTGCATCTTGTATTTATTTTAATTTTGATTATAATCTCATTTTTACTTAAATACTTTCTAATCTAAGCTCTATTTTTGCAGGTTTAGCTATCTTTGTTGAATGTTTGATCCCCTACCAGCTCAAATATCCCAAGTTTTCTTTGCATGCTTTCAAGTTAGGCAAATAAATTACAATGATGATTAAATTGCAAATACGTTATATCATGGAGTCTTTGCACCTTACCTTGTTTTCAGTTGATATCTTTTTCTTTGTCTTTCAAAATTTATTTTGAAATAATAGATTCATGACAAAAATGACATCATGATTTCTCTTTATTCATAACTTCTCACCAACTTTAGGACACTCTTTCAATTCAAGCCTAATCAGTCACAATTGTGCAAGACATAACTCATTGAGATCTCAACTTAATTATAACACACATGCTTTCCTCATATTCGCTCTTTTATTGAGACATATTTTTATATCATGTGTTGTTAGAGTTTCCTTTCAATCATGTTTTTTCAATTTTTCTTTTCTTTCGAGCTTTCATTTTCTTTATTTATTTGTAATCTTTGAAGTGTGTTGATTTTATTTTTCGCTTTTGAATTAGATTTTGTGATATTTCCAAAATCTATATCAGGGAATATTTCCTACACATCCATAGTAAGTTTTCACTTTCTTGTGCATTGACCATGATCTATGGGGAACATTAAGATACGATTCAAGTAGTATAAGTTCACCTTTATAAAGGAACGAATTGTCTTTAGTCATTACTTCGAATCCATCCCTTACCTTTCCCCTATTTAATCCTCTACATTGGTAGATGAAGAGAAGACTAGTGGGGACAAACTTAACTATTACTACATCTATTTCTTTAAATAGAAAACCTCTTGTACCAGCTAACTCTCTTCACCCAACTACTAAATGCATTTCTTCAAATATGCTAATCAAAAAGATGACACATAAGATATTTTAAAGAACATTTGTGTGGGATGTGTATGCAAACCCGTTAGGGTATTGAACATGCTTGCTAGTACCAGATCAATGCATACATGGTATGAAGGAAATTTTGTCGTGGTACTGAACGGGCCTGCTAAAAGCAAAGCAATATGGGGAAAAAGGAGGTAATTTCATATTTAATAGATGCATACTAATCCTAAAAATAACTCCCAACTAGAGTTGTTATCCGATTGTAGATAGAAAGTTTATAATAATAATTTTTCCCTATACTTGTATTCATAATTTTAGACTAGGCATTCAAGTACTTTCATTTTTAAAGGAGATTTTCTTACTTTGATTTTGTCTTATTTGGGACCCTTGGAAATGATGTAATGTACAATAATATTTTAGAAACTTTTCTTTCAACCTTTGGAAAATTTAAGCCTATTATTCTAAACTAGCAATAACTACTTCATCCCTGTGTGTCATTATTTTTTGTGGCCATAACACCTCCTCATAAATTTAAAAGAAATTACGGGGCCCTCCATATGAATTTTGTTGATATCATAACACCTCCCCATAAATTTAAAAGAAATTACGGGGCCCTTGATATCATACCTTGAATTACTTTGATTTCTTTATTTTATGAAATTTTCGCTTTACTTGGATTTTTGTTTTGATAATTCATTGATTTCATCTTTGTTGCTAGCTTTCAAACAATTTTAAACTTATGCTTTGGAATATATCCTCCATTAAAATGTGGTCAATTTCTCGAATATAGATATAAATATATACATAATTATATATAATTTCATAAATAAAAATAATTTTAATATGTTCAGATATTTTAATTAATTTAATTTTGATTATTAAATTAGTCATAATTTAATTAATTACATTTAATTAGTTTAAAAAATATAATTAAGTTGATTAATTTAAATTTCACAAAAACCATCAGATTAAACTATTATATTTATAAAAACAGTGTTGTAAATATATAATAATTCAATAAAACAAAACATATTAAATATAACAAACATATATATATATATATATAAATAAAATAAAAATTGAATGGAATATTCTGTCGTTCCCTAGCTACGAGCCAAGCTCCAAGGTGGCCAATTCCGGGGCGATGTAACATTTCATCAAGTGGGAAGCTTTGAAGGGTATTAACTCACATGACAAAGGGACGAGGGGAATATGATCAAGACTTCATATTCCCACGTGGGTCCCTTTCTGCACTCCCTCCATCTCTTCATTTCATGTAACTTAAAACATAGAAAGTGCTCTTTTTTTAAATTTATAACTTTATATTATATTTGTCTAATTTTCATTTGTTGCACCTTCTAAAAGCTCCCGGGGCAATGTAACATTACATCAAGTGGGATGCTTTGAAGGGTATTAACTCACGTGACAAAGGGACGAGGGGAATATGATACAAAACTTCATATTCCCACGTGGGTCTCTTTCTCCACTCCCTCCATCTTTTCACTTCATGTAACTTAAAACATGGTCATGTAAACATAGAAAGTGCTCCCCTTTTTTTAAGGAGTTGTCTATAATGTGACTTTTTGGAGATTCCGGTGACGGAATCCGGCAGAAGAAATGAGGTTAAATCTTGATTTTTAAGCAGTTAAAATGGTTTTTTAACTGCATATTTGGATTCAACGCCCTGAA
>APFE031288958.1:27164-44589 GCA_000404065.3 Pinus taeda
TTAAATCAATTTCACTTTATATTATATTTAAATCAATTTTTAACTTTATATTATATTTGTCTTATTTTCATTTGTTTTATTATATTTAATTTTGTAATTTTTTTTCATATTTTGTATTTTATTTTTAAATACCTTTTAATATATTAAAACATAAATTGTGCATAATTTTATGAACAAAATTAAGTTAAATCAATTTCACGACCCTGACTTTGGAGAGTGATATCTTGAGTTTCACTAAACGAAATGAGACAAATGAGAGCTCGTTAGAAAGCTATTTTTATGGAGAATAACCTGGAACCATTAATTTAAGTATATTTTGTCATTTAATATCCCAAAAATTGAGTAGAAGTCACAACTCTGAATTTGCAACCAAAAGTCAATTTTTTGTGTTTGTTAAGGAGAGTTTTCATTTGCCCAAAATTTCTTGTTGTTGGAAATTCATTCTTAGATTACCCATTTTTCCAAGAAATATCCACAAAGAACAATTAAAAGCATGGGCTTTTTTTTATTTAACTTATTAAATTTAATTTTAGTTTGTGAATTTGTTTTGAAAGTTTTGTATTTTGATTTTGTGTGCAAATTTAATTGGTTTTAATCTTAATTTTGATTGGTTTTTGCAGGGTTTGTTCCGAGGAGATCAAGCTCAAGGGATTTAGAGCAATAGATTTACACCAACAAGAAGGAAAGATATGCTTTCTCAGCTGAAAATCAAAGATCTAAACTGCCCTTCAACAACTATCTTTTTTGGAAATTCATTTGTAAATTATAAATAACAATTTGGAGAGTGGAAAAAAGATTTCTCTTTTCTAAAAACAAGATACTCTTTGCACTACTTCAAGAATATTTTTATCTATAGGATTAGTGGGAATGCTCATATCTGGGCTTGAGGGTTTTCCTTTTGGGATTATATCTCTATTGTAGAGGTTAGATCGTGCACTATTGCAACTCTATTCACTACTGATAGAATTGAATATATTTGGAGGAATATTGGAGAAATGTACTATAAAGACAGAGCATGAATCCAGGTTTATCATTGTCACTTCAAAAACTATTGTTTGCAGATATAATTTTATTCTTTTATGATATATTTGTGCCAATAATCCCATGTTGTAGCACTATTGTTAAATATGTGGATTTTTTTGTTGAATTGAGGCTTCTATGATCCATATCAAGTTTATGAGGAAATTTTTTCTGGCATAATGTGGATTTTTATTTATTGGATCAACTATCAGATCTAATAACTACATAGATATGCTTTTTATTTCTCAATTTTCTCTTACATTTAATCAATTTTTTTGAGTAACTATTTATGCATAAATTTGTTATTGTAAATAGATTTAATTTTCACTAATTTGTGTGAACTACTTCCATGTTTTAATGGTTCATCTCTTGTTATTTTGATCTCTAAAACAAAGCGTGTAATGCATTAAATATATCAACTATTAGAACTAAATCAACAACTTGATATTGATCAAAAAATGCATGTTAAATCCCAAACATATTTAAATATTCACACTTGGTATTTAAGAATCATTTCATGTATGCCAAGTTAGATTAGTTTGCTTTATTTTTCGACATCGCTTTTAGATTAAGATTTATATTTATTTCTCATTATAGAATTCTCCTTTCATAGGAGTGATTTCATTGGTGGCTTGGATGATTCCTTGTGTTAGCTTAAGGACTTATTTCTTGCAAGCTAGGTGCAAGAGGGTAAGTTTGTTTGACTCTTCTTGTTGATAAGTAATTATAGATATCACAAGTTAATAGGGAGAATGAGGGTTAACTTGACCCATTTAAACTAGTTAGAATCACCATCCCAAATGGACAAGTGTTTAGTTGGGGCCTTGAACAAGTGATATCCCATTGTTGATTACAGTCATTTTTTGTCATCAACAAGATGGGAAGAAGAAAGAAAAATGGGGAAAGGAAAAAAAGACAATAGCCACAATACATTATTACAAAGATCCCAACAACCATTCTGACATTGATAGTTTTATAGAGGATATGTGTTGGAAGTTGCATCTAGAGCTCAACCTGAAGAACAAAAAGAAAGATACTCAGAATAAGAACCTCATGGCCATTTATCAAGGAACTAAGTTGAAAACAGCTCAGATGTGGATGAGAAGATCATTTGTACATCAATGTAGAAGGAAGTGAATCTATGTAGCCTTCAACAACAAGAATATAATGAAATGATGAGACTCTTCCATATAAAGATACATGTCAAAAAGATAAATATTGATGCTCTGCTCGATTAAGTATCAGAACGAATATCCTTACAATGGAGTTGGTCAAAAAATTGGGATCAAAATTTCTTGATCATCCAAGCCCATATCCATTGGGATAGCTAAACAAGTATGCAAAAATAAAGGTAACCAAATTGTGAAAAAAACTTTCTATCAATATTGATTTTATGAATGAAGTAGAACAAGATGTAGTTCCCCTTGATATTTTTGGAGTGATGTTTGGAAGTCCCTATATTTAAATGCGGTATGTAATATTGATAAGGAGATCCAACCAATACCAAAAATCAAGGATGGAAAATCCTTTAACATGAACACGCATGAGGGGAAGTCCAAAATTTCACCAGTAAGTGCCAACCAAGTGAAGAAACTAATTGATTCTAGAAAGAAGTATGTTTTACTAGTTTGAAGAGAAAATCAATTTGTACAATAGGTAGTGAGGGAAAATTCATCCCTGCAGGGGTGTACTAATGAACAAAAATAATGTTTGGAATTCTTCATACTAGCATATAATAGTGTGTTCTAAGATTCTAAAGGACTACCACCCAAGAGAGAAGTGGAGCACAAGATCCATCTATTGCAAAAATCCCCTTTTCCATAGATTGGGTTGTATAGGAAATTCATTATAGAAGCAATTAAGGTGAAGAAGTAGTTGCAAAAACTACTGAAACACAGTGCCATTCGATCAGGTGCCTCACCATGTGGGTTACCCATCATCGTTATGCCAAGGAAGGATGGAACTTGTTAGATGTGTATTGATTACAGGGAATTAAACAAAATTACATTCATGAAGAGGTGCCTCTTGCCTAGGATAGATAATCTTTTGGATTAGATGCAACAAGAAAAATACTTTACCAAGGTGGAACTAAAGTTTGGATATCACCAAGTTCGAGTCAAAGAATAATATACCTAGAAGACTTCCTAGAAAACTAGGAAAGGCTTTTATGAGTGGTTAGTCATTCCGTTGGTCTATGCAATGCACCAACTATGTTTATGGCATTAATAAATTAAATATTTCACCCTTTTATAGATTCATTTGTTATTGTTTATTTAGATGATATACAGGTATATAGTGCTACCTAGGATGAGCACATCTCGCATTTGATGCAGGTGTTAGATACATTAAAGAGGCACCAATTTTGAGCAAATCTCAAGAGGTGTGAGTTTGCACAGTAATATTTGGTGTATTTGGGTTTTTTCATAGATGGAGGAGAGTTGAAGATAAATCACGCCAAGATGGAGGCCATCATGAAGTGGTTGATGCATATTGATGTTTCTAAGGTCAATAATTTTGTTCGGGTAGCATAGTACCTAAGGAAATTCATAGCCTCATTATCAAAAGTAGTAATGCCACTCCATGCCATAATAGTGTGTGGCAAGAGCTTCCAATGGGGAAAGGGTTAGCAAAGGGACTTTGAGGAGTTAAAGAAGAATATAAATCAAGCATCAATAAAGGCATTGTTGATAGTGTTGGATTGCACCAACAATCAAGGGTTCTCCCAATATGAAGTCCGAAATAGACCTCACATCATTTGGAGTAGGATATCCATCTGGGAAATATGACAGACTACCATATTCTTAGTGATTTTCCTTGGATACAATAAATGAAACAAGATAAAACATGTATACTTTCGAGAAACAAGTTAGCCTTGTGATGTATTCGATTTCAAAGTGAATAATGGTTCTTTCACGAAAAGGGAAAGAAAGTGAGTCTTTAAAATAAGAGTAATAGTACTATACAAGCAAGGACACAAACATAAATTTGAAATAATCATTAGTTATCTTGTGAAATAGTTCACAAATAAATAATGATCATGAAAACAAGAGACACACAGTTCAAATATGCATACTAAATCCAACGAAATAGTTCATTTTCATTAGTATGTAGAAACATAAACATATACTGCAAACAATGAAATAATAGTCTTACAATTATTCATAACATATGCATCAAAGTGTGTCGACCACAAGAGCTTCAAATTATAAAGTGAAAGTCCCAAGATACACCATTACAATGATACAACACTAATTCCAACACTGGCATTTTTCTCTCCAACCGTGCCTTTGAAATCTTCATCAATCTTGTAGATGTCCTGGGCACTGGTTCCCTTGCAGTCATGAACTATATCCAATGAAACAATAGGAAATAAGATGCGTATGTAGCCATTCACCCATGATTTATAGAGAGAGGCATATTTAGAGAATGAAAACTTCATAGAGGTGATTTTACAGTTGCAGAGCCAAAGTCATGTGCATCATGGTGATAGAATAGTTGACTATTATCTCTAGAACAGGTAACTCTACAATCTAGATAAGTTATGTGTTCCTAAAGGTGAGTGATTGTAGCTAAATAGAGACGATCACACCTCCATTCTTGCAAGGAAATTTAGTGTAGGGAAAACAATATCCAACTTACATAGGTATATGTATTGGCCAAAGATGCAAGAACATGTTAAAATGTTAATAAGAGGATGCATTCTTTGTTGTACCAAGAAGCCTAGTAAAAGGAAACAAGGTATATATCTTGGAGCATTACTGGAACATGCTTGGAGAACCTTAAAACACATTGGATTTGGAGAAATAAGGAAAAGGAAAAGAAGGAAAGTGCAAGGGGACAATGAGTTCAAAAACTACAACTAGATTGCTTTGCAGGTGTTGAGTTGCATGTATGATTTCCTTGCTAGTTTTTTGCATGCATAGTGTATGCATGTAGTTATTTGGTTTTGATTTGTCATTGGAATGGAGGATTTCCTGGATTGAAATTGATTTTTCCTAGCCTTTCCATTTCCTGGAAAACCATGGCGTTGTGGGTTTTTCCGTTGATTTTCTTTCTGATTGGTGCTTGTAATTCCTTATGGCTATGGGTTGGAACAAACGCTTTGGAAGCCCTAGAATAGTTTGGGTTGAGTTACTAGTATTGTAGCCTAGGTTGGAAAAATGCTCTGGAGCTCGTGGTGGGTTGTGTCACTAGTCCTAGATTCGGGTTGGACAAATTATCTAGAGCCCTAGAAGGTTGTGGGTTGAGTTACTAGTTCCTAGAGCCCTATATAGCTTGGGTAGAGACCAATCTGGTTGATGTTATTGATGTCCAACCATGAGGTGGAATCACTAGTTGAGGGTTGAGGTGGTATGGCCTCTAGAAGCCATGGTTTGGTTTTGCTTGGTTTATTCCATGAGATCCCATATTCATGCTTGGAATATGGCACAAGGGTTATTGGCTAAAAGAGAGGTTTGGTTCAGCCCAATCTATGGTCAGATGGTATATAGAAGTCCTAGACTTGGTTGGTATTTTCCTATGTTAATAAGAGTTATTCTTCCATTATGATTCATGTATATTTATTGGCAATGTGTTAATGGTATTATGATTGGGTTGACATGGATTATATCTTGGTTATTTTCTAATTATATGTTGTTCATATGATGTGTATCTTCTATGGATGTTGTTAAAAAATTATTAGCTATTGATGAGTGATGAATGTATGCAATAATCCGTGGTATTACAAGTACGTGGAGAGGGTATAGGGCCTTCTCAGTGTTTATGAGATGAATCTTAGACTTGTATGATCAAATATGCATTTATGACTTATAGATTACTTGTTTGCAATGTGTTTGACGAAATGCTTATCATCTTCTACGAAATATAGATCAAGTTCTTCCTTCAAACTTGTGTGTCTAACATTGTTGTCATGTCATTCCATTATTGATTCTGAAAAGTTACAAAAAATTACAAGAATTTCCCATTTCGGAACCACATTTTTATTACACTTCTAAAAATCCCTCGTGTTTCAGTGATGCTGACATCAGAAATTTTTATCAGAACCTTTTTAAAGAACGTTACGAAAAGTTTTACCTCTGAAATCATAACGCCCGATGAACTTTTTATTATTTTAATATTTTATTTCTGGTAATACCATTTCAGGACTTCACATTTTGGAAACATTACTTTATAGTTCTTACGAAAAATCCCTCCCGATAAACCTTTGATATTCCATATATAATACTCATTTGAACGCTTATTTTAGTATTCTTTCGTGATCTCTTTATAACCCTTTGTATTTCAGGAGCTTCTCATTTAAGAGAATTAAATAGCGTAACTCCATTTTAAATAATTCACCGATATTCTGCTTCCGATAATATGACATGACATCCTTCATGTGGTTTCCTGTTATTGCACTTAATATATTTAAAGTGATTTGAATGTGTCTTGAAAGCATAAATTGTTTTCATTTAATTCGCTTTTATAGTATTAATTCATTTCGAAAAAAGAGATTTCTTATTGTAAAGATTATTTTCACCCATGCTAATTTGTTGATAATCATTGTTTCTATTAAGTTCTTGCACCTGTCTTTTACAAGAAAACTCTGATTCTCATAAATACAAAGAAATGAAGAAGGGAGACAAGGTTAAGAAGAAGGTTTCTTCGCAAGGCATGTGTCATCTACCTACTCCAGAGTATAAATACAAGAAGGCATATGTGAAAGCTTTCATAAAGGAGCATGGGCATCCATCCAAATATATTAGACCTTGGAGAAAGGAGCTAAATAAGCATAAAGTGGAGGAAAGTGGTAAGTATTCAGTTGATTCTCTCGCTAGTCCCTTTTCCCAAGTCACTATTGTGATGTGTCAGTTGCATGCATTACCTAATGTACCAAAATTCCCCGATGAATAGGTACCTCTTATTGATGGAGCCTCAGAGGGATATATATTTGATTGGAATACTTTACTATCTAATTAATTTGGCTTTGCATATTCATACAATTCCTCCTTTCTATGTATCTACCTACATCATGGATGCCTTATGTTTTTCAATGGATTTTCCTGCAACAGGCTGGAAATGGACTCTACAAGATCCAAATCCCATACATATTCATCATGATATCCTCTAGGAATCTAAATATTAGGATCATTTTTATCAAATTTGTCACAGTGTCATGCTTCCAATTTATAAATTCATGTTTCGGTCCAAGCCACCTCGAATGTCTCAAGAGGCTAAAGATGACCTTCAAAGGGTTGGGAGTTTTTTCAGAGAAGAACTATTCACTTATGTAAGAGTTTATGGTAGTCTTTCCCATCCTCATGTCTTACTCGTGTTCATCCCAAACAAGCTTCTAAGAAGAGAAATTGCATATCAAGCAGTGGGATATGGCATTTCCAAGACATTATAGGATTCTAATAAAAGGATGTGACCATATTTTCCTATTAAATTTGGCATATTTTCCTTAGAAAACTATTACCATGAAAATAAGGAAATTATAGCTATTCAGAATCTCAATCTACCTACTATGCCCAACGGGCAATATGTTCATGTCTTTATAGTTAAGAATTTCACTACATCTCAAAATCTCGAGTAATTTTCTCATGAACCAAATAAATTGGATGATTTATTTGAACATCCCTCTACCTATTCTATAGTTCTATTGAAAGTGGAAAATCAGTTAACTCCTGAAGAAAAAGGTCAATTTGTTCAATATTGCAGTTCTCAGATAGCTAAGCTTCCCTTACAGTTGTTCACTTGTATCTACTACTCAGTCAAAGACTTCTACAAAAAAGGATGTGCTTCCTAAGACTCAGCCAAAGGTTGTTGTTATTTCTTCTCCTCCTTAGGTTGATGAATTTATTCTTGAATTTGAATCGAATAAAGCATGGAATGAATTTAGCACAACTTTAAATTCCAAGTGTACAACCCAGAATCCAGTTTCTATAGTTTCTACTTCATCACAACAAACAAATATTCAAGGGAGTACTAGGAGTGATGAACAAAAGAACAAGTCAGATAAAAGTGTTGTAATATCTTCTATTCTAGATAAGAATGATGTTAATGTTATTCCTTCTTATCCCACCTTCGAAGTAATCTTAAACATAGAAGAGATTACTGTAAACGTTTTTTATAGTCCTCGACATAAAGATGTGGTAAAAAGAGGAAAGAAAAAGAGAAAGTTAGATCAGTCTTAGACATTGATTTCTAATAAGGCCTCTTCCTTTGAAGTCTTATGGAAAGGATATACTACAACCCCAATAGATGAGTTGGGGAAACTGACTCAGTTCATCAGTGCTTATGCATCAGCTTCCATTGATAAAGCCACAGAATTCCAAGAACTTCTGAAAAATAAATAAGAAAGGATTGCCTTGCTTGAACAGACTCATGAGATTGCCCATGGGGCTTTGGATTGACAGTGAATGGGTGCCTTGTTAAGGCACTCCTTGTGATAGGTCACTGGTTCAAATCCCCCATGGGTACTTAGGTTAGTCTAATAGATTAAAAAAAAAATAGACTCATGAGATTGAGAAACAAAAAATCAATGAGTAATAACAGAGCCAAATGACAAAGTTACAACAACAATTTGATTCACTTAAGGTACAATATGATAAAGAATTTCAAATTAGGGATGATTAGTTCAAGGAAATGTAGAAGAATATTAAACAAGTTCATGTCAATCCTAAATTGGTAGAGTTCAAAAAACAAGTTGAGGATTTGAATGCTCTTCTTGGGCATCAACAAAACGTCTTTTTTAATAAACTGGTGATAATTCAAGATCAATGTAAATTTGTAGATTATATTGTGGATCAATTGTCTAATATGACAAATTACTTTAAAGAAAAGAATGAAAAGCTCATAGAATTCCTAAATTGGCAGGAAAGTGTAAAGGGTAGATCTTCTAATCTACCAAAGATTGGTGAGGCCCAGAAAATCATTATTTTCAGAGAATGGGAGATCCGAATGAAGTAGGTTGAAGTAGCCATAAACGAGGCATGAAATCTTGCCAGTGCAATTATTGAATGAGTCAATGATAATTTTATACAGTCTATCTTTTTCCAAATTACACTGATGGTGCATTGGCAGATGCCAATGCATTTTAAAAAACGTGGCAGGAACATTGCAAGAAGATCTAGAAATGATCAATCAATTGTACAAAGTTAATCTTGAACATCACTAGCAGTTTCTAATGAAGCCTCACGGCCAATGGTTGGTCCTCTTATGCCTTTCAAATGTCACCATGCAGATGCTTCCATCCTTGAAAAAATCTATTTTTACAGGTCAAATGAGGATCAAGTGCAAATATCCATTGGAGCTTAACAATTTGATAGATACAAACAAATTGCAACATTTAACTATTGGAAAATTTTCTTCCTAATCTTAGAAAGTTGTTGCAATTGTTTCTTAATTTGTCTATTGTTGTTGTTTTAGTTGAAGAACTATTAGGATAGTTTATTTTTATCTTTTGTATGTAAAGTTATAAATTGCCTCTCTAATATGGAGAACGGGTTCTGAATTTTTGCAAGAACAGACTTAAATTGCACTATTATATTTAAGCTTTTCTCAATATTAAGTTGAACCACTTACATTTCCATTGAATGGAATTGTTATATGTTATTGTTCACTTTAATTTGTGAAAATCAATCCATCATGGTCACTAGTTATATGTTGGATTGAAATTTTCTCTATATTGTGAGCAACGTGATCTCAAACATATATGATGTTATAACAAATTAATTTAATTAACTATTTAATTAAATTAATTTTCTTTAATTGTGTTTATTTCATGATTGCATAATGATCTATGTTATTGTGAGATCTTTGTAGCACATATGTCATCAGCTTACCCAATTATATTAAGTAGTTTATAGTAGATCTTATTTTGGTTTTCATTACATAATAGAATATGTTATCAATTTTGTTGGCATTATGACTAATGTGTTGTCCTTGATGGCAACCTACTTGATGAGTTGTCCTTTGATGGCAACCTACTTGATGCAGATGTCAACATGATATGTCTACATGTGACAAAAAATTATTATTAGTTCAGAGACAGAATAATGATAAAGATGAAGTTTGAAGAAGTATACGCAAGTTTCATGAAGCAAACTCAAGTATATGTAAGTTCTATGAAGCAAAGTCGTGTACGCACTTAGGTTTGGTGAAGCAAAGTAGATTATACGCAGGTTATTTAAAGAAAATCCACGTACACATGTGGGTATGAAGAATTAAAGGCATGTACATATTCCACACCGTGGTATTCCAAATACCAAGGGTCTTTACCATGGTGTTGACTTATGGTATTGAGCCCAGTAACAGATATTTGATCCCATCCAAGAATACCATTGGCACTAGTATGGTTTTGACTTGTGGTATTGTCTAAGGGCTAAGCTATATAAGGAAATGAAGATCAAAGTGTTTGAAGTGTGCAAGTGATGAATATTTCACGAATAGTTAGATCTGAAGCAAGTGTGCATGTAATGGGCTATTATTGATATGTTTGATCTAAAACTAAGTATGCACCTGGGAACTTGATAATGGATCAGATTCAATAGATCTAAGATGACAATTTTGACTATGGGTTGATTTGATCATTGATGATAATTTCTTGACGTGTTATTTTTCAATGCATGCCCAGATCTGGGCATGTCTGAATTTTAGTGATGCAGAGAATGTTTGTGGCAATAATTGCAGATATGTATGTGGGTTTGATAACCTAAAAGGTGCATACACACGTGGGTTTAATACTAGTAAGTCATGTATATATTCAGATCTGTATGCAGGTTTGTTTCCTAAAAATTGTGTATAGACGCAAAAATTTTTCAGGAAAGCGCATGTATAAACTAGGGTTTTGGTGAAAAAATGGATGATCAGTCTAACCAGTCTTTTGTGTTTCAGTTGTCTCTCAATGAAGTCTTACTTGATAATCTGGGCTTAATAGTGATGTTTTGATTAAGGATTGATTGATTGAAGAATGATGAATCCACTAGCTGTTTGTGATTAAATATCAGTGATGGTTCTGTGATTATTTCATAATGATGCAGTGGATGTGTGTATGATTCAATGTTTATTTCAGAGTGATAGTGGTTTAGTTTCAAGGTTAAATGTTTTGAGATATATATGTGAGTATGATTCAAGGAAGTCGCGTATACATTCGGGTTTGCTACAGTAAAGTAGTGTATATATTCTAATAGTTTATTGATCAGGGCTTTTAGTTAATTCAGTAAGATGATGTAGTATTTGGATTTAGTATTAGTATTTTGTTTACAATAATCTAAATGTTCTAGCTGTTTGAGAACAAGTTGATTGATTTGGGTTTTAGGTTATTCAGGGATTGGTTGATTCAGTTGGTTGAGTAATTGGTTGGTTCAATGGTTCAGTTATAATGATCAATTTTTATATTTTGTATTGGGCTTGAATGTTGGTAGTGGGTCTAGTCTGAAAAATTGATGAAACTGTTGGAAATAATACTGACAGGGGGGGTGAATCAGTATTATCTGGTCAATTATTTTCTTTTTCAAACCCAGAATATATACGCTACTTCAGTTAGAGAAACCTGCGTATATATGCAACTACAGAAAAGGAAACCCGCGTATACCATACAGACTTATAATTTAAAATATTCTACAGATGTTGAACATTAATCTGTGCATCAGGATCATATAAACAGTATCCAGGAACAGAAAAATAGAGCAGAAGACAATCACACACAAGAACACAAGATATAAGGTGGAAGCCCAATGTGGGTGAAAACCACCTGTTGCAATATGTCTCTATCTTTTCAATTAGAAACTTCTTTTTACAATGATTATGTACTGGTGCAATCCTTTACCAGTACGCAGGCTGCTACCTGCATAGAGCGACAACCCTCTCTCATTTTCCAGCTTCTCCTGGAAGGGAGCTACAACCCCCTTAGTTCTTGTACTAGTTGAGATACTAGTACACAGGCTGCTACCTGCAAAAGACTACAACCTTCTCTTCCTTCCAGGGACCACGTTTCATAAATTTTCAGACTGGATCCACAAATAACATCCATCAAACATCAAGAATTTCGGCATTAACCAAACACCTTTTCACCAATCAAAACTGAATGAAAATAAACACTTCTCTGATGACTGTACCTAGATCATAATAACAGTAATCACACCCCACTTCTGAACCCAGAACATTGTAGCAATAAATAGAAGCAACTAGAACATAAATCAAGAGATGTACGCTACTTCACTATTCAGAAACCTGCGTACAGATCTATAAATTCATTCTTTCAAACATTCAGATATTAGTTAACCCAGATTATCATATTTATAGATAAAGTGTGCGCCACATATCACAGATCAAAATCATATAGAGATACCACTCTTCCAGCCTTAAGATTTTGACCCATAAATAGAACTTATCCTTCTCCTTGCACTTAGGTTCCTTCTTCATTCAGATCTAGATCTGCAACATAACCCAATCACAGTATTCCAGATCTAGCGCTTTATCAGATATTCAATAATTCAGAAGATGCCTTGCCAAATGATCTTCTTCCTCTTTTATAGCCTTAGGCCTTTCACAATACCATGGACCAAAAACCATAAAAATTAAATACCATGGACCCAATACTTGGGATCAACACTTTTGGATGCAATACCGCGGACCAAAACCATAGGATCAAAAATTGTCGAACTAATACCATGAACCAACCATAAGATTTCCCATGTGCATGCGCTTTTCTCTGCATGAAAGTGCATGAACTTTTCTCTGCATGAAAGGAACTTTTCTTTGCATGTAATTGCGTGAACTTTTCTCTTCATGAAAGGAACTTTTCTCTGCATGAAAGTGCGTGAACTTTTCTCTTCATCAAAGGAACTTTTTCTGCATGAAAGTGCGTGAACTTTTCTCTGCGTGAAAGTCCGTGAACTAGAAAATAACTTTGTTGCACTATAATTTATCATCTGAGATGAGTGGGTTGCCATCAAGTACAACATATTTATCATAATGCCAACAATCTCCCCCTTTGGACTTGATGGTAACAACAACCAATCACTCTCCCCCTTTGACATCAAGGGAAAAGGGGCGGATTACCATACTCCCCCTGAGTACCTGCTGAAAAATCTGAACGAGCTCCCCCTTTGTATATGCTTTGTGCTGAAACGTTGTCTGCAAAAAGATGGTCTACAAGAAAGAACATGACTCCATACATTATGTGTAACCTTCCTATCATCAAGACTCATACATACATCCATCTCCCATCCAAGTGGGAATACACAAGATAGACAAAACTCATTCATCCCAGGCATAGTGGGGAAACCAAAATAGGTTGTTACATGACCTTGATATGAAAATAAGTACATGACATAGAGACAAGAACAACTATCAGCAGAATCAACCTTCAAACCAGCACACATTGATCTACTCCACCAGAAAAATCTTGAGAAACCAAACCAAGGACTTCTAAGATAATGCCAATAATGCATCATTAGAAGAATATATGCTCCCCCTAAACCTGTGCCAGATGATCTCTAATAGACCCATTCGACCCACATAGACCGGCAAATGTACGTGTATCCAGCTGCTTACAACAGGAAATATTCAACAGCAGAATGATGCATCAACAACCCCTAGCTTCTGTTTGAGGTATTCAAATGCTTCCCTAGGCAATGGTTTGGTGAGTATATCAACAACTTGTTCCTTGGAGGGAACATACTCGAATTTGACCTTTTGTTCCAGTACTTGTTCCCTGATAAAATGATACTTCATTGGTATGTGCTTGGTCTTTGAATGCATCACTGGGTTCTTTGAAATGATCATTGCACTTGTATTATCACATAAGATGGAGATAGGTGGAGTACAAGTGATTTGAAAATCCTGCAAAGTTTGCATCATCCAAAGGAGTTGTGTGCAACAAGATGCAACAGCCACATATTTTGCTTCAGTTGTAGATAAAGCAATCGAACTCTGTTTCTTGTTGAACCAAGATACTAATTTGGAACCCATAAAGAATGCACCACCACTAGTGCATTTTCTGTCATCCACGCTTCCAGCCTAATCTGCATCTGTATAAGCATGAAGAGGGAGATCTGTATCTCTAGGATACCATAGACCATAATTTTGAGTTCCTTGAAGATACTTGAAAATTCTCTTTCCTGCCTGAAGATGAGTTTCCTTTGGATTTGCCTGAAATCTTCCAACTATTCCCACTGCATGCATGATGTCTGGTCGGGTTCCTGTTAGATAGAGAAGACTACCAATCATAGATCTATAGGTTGGTTTATGCACTACTGCCGAGTCATCATTTGCGCTAAGGCTGCATCCTATCACCATTGGGGTACATACAGGTTTCGAATCCTCCATCCCATATTTCTTCAAGATCTGCTTGAGGTACTTGGTTTGAGATAAAAAGATATTGCCTTCATTTTGTTGGATTTGTAAACCAAGAAAATATGTCAGCTCTCCAATCAAGGACATTTCGAATTCTTTCTGCATCACCAAGGCAAAATTTTGACTCATAGCTTCTTCATTGCTGCCAAATATGATATCATCAACATACACAACAAGTATTAGCAATTTGTCATTTTCAATTTTTATATAAAGATTGTTATCTGCCGATCCTTTTGAAAAACCTTGTTGAAGAAGATATTTGTCCAGACGATAGTACCAAGCCCTTGGAGCCTGTTTAAGACCATAGAGATCCTTCTTAAGTCTTCATACAAGTTTTCGATCATTTCCAAGAATGAATCCATCTGGTTGCTTAATGTACACTTTTTCTTCTAAGGCTCCATTCAGAAAGGTAGATTTCACATCAATTTGAAATACTTTGAATTTTTGAAAGCTAGAGAGAGCAAGGAACATTCTGATGGCCTCAAGTCTAGCAACGGGAGCAAAAGTTTCTTCAAAGTCTATTCCTTCTTGTTGAGGCATACCCTTTACAACAAGTTTGGCCTTATTTCTTAACAATTCCCCATTTTCAATTCAACTTGTTTTTAATTATCCATTTTGGGTCCCTATGGACATTCTTATCTTTTGGTCTAGGAACCAACTCCTCAAGTGGTTGTTCTTTTCAATCTGCTCAAGTTCATCATAACATATGCCTTGACAACATTCATCTTTGGCAATGCCTTCTTTTACAATTTTGTGGCTCAGTGGAGGAGGAGTAAAGCAAATAGCTTTGAAGCTTCTGCTATTGCTCTTCTTGTTTGTAATCCCAGCCTCTTTCTGCCCCAAAATCTAAGATTCTGGATGATTCTTCTGAATGTACCTGGATGGAGTATTTTCTTCTATCCTTATATTTTCTTTTGGTGCCTCATTGGTCTCTTCTTCTTCATCATGAATCTGATTTGATGTAGATGGATAGTCCTCTTCATCTTCAAAATCTTTAGATCTTACCTGCCTAGCAGTGTTTTCATCTTCATCAACCACTACATCAATACTTTCAACAATTTTTCCAAGCCTTTTATTGTAACACTCGTATGCTTTACTGTGGGGAGAGTAACTGAGAAGAATGCCTTCATCTGCTCTGGGTTCAAACTTGCCAAGATTTTCATCAGTATTTTTGATGTAGCATTTACTCCCAAAAATTTTGAAATATTTTATCGAAAGAGTCTCACCATACCAGAGCTCATGAGGTGTTTGAGTGTTGTTCACCCAAACGTTTGTTTTGTTGAGAATAACAACAGCAGCAAATGCGGCTTCATCCCAGAAAGTTGCGGGAGTTCCAGACTCATCAAGCATAGCACGAGCCATTTGTTGAACCATTCTATTCATCCTTTCCACTACTCCATTTTGCTGAGGAGTCCTAGCTGTAGAGAATTCTCTTCTTATTCCATGTTCTTCACAAAAATCGAAAAATTCATGTGAGGTAAACTCCCTACCTCTATCAGACCTGAGGCATTTAATTTTGTGATCTGATTCATTTTCAACCAAAGCTTTGAAGGATTTGAATTTTTCGAAGGCTTCATCTTTGTGCTTCATCAATCCTATTCAAACCCTCCTTGAATAGTCGTCAATGAATAATATAAAGTATTCTTCTCCCCGAGGCAACCTTTTCCTAGATGAACCACATACATCAGTATGGACAAGCTCAAGTGACCTGCTAGCTGATCCTTCCTTCTCATGGAAGTTAGTTCTGGTTTGCTTATTGTTTAGTCAATTTAGTGTTCCTAAATTGATGTCATTAATTGTCAACCCGGGGCTCGTAAGCTGATGAAGTGAAGGTGTACTATATGTACTTAAGCAACCTCTTAGAGCTTTTTGTCGTTTGGGGTGTTGTTTGTGGTTAATTTATCTTCCTAAGATGGAGTGATGTATTTATAAACAGATGAGTGATGGTGTGTGTAAGGTGAATTCTAGATGAGTGAAGGTGTGTGATTAGTGGTTTCTAACTACTTGCTGAAAAGGAAAAAAAACTTGAAGGAAATAAATGAATTAAAATGAACTGAAAGCAAAGAACCACTTTCTAATGGCATTAGACACCATTCATGCTGCTGCAAATAAAAGGTAAGAAAATCACTTAAAAGACCAATGATAATGTTTATCTCTTCCTAACTCTCTGCCTCTAACACATAGTACTGTGTAAGACACGATTAGGAAGTAGCTAAAGATAAGTCTAAGAAATGATAAAAAATGAGAAAAATCTACTTTAAAGACTAGTTATAATGTTTTGCTCTTTCTAACTCTCTGCCTCTAACACATAGTACTGTGTAAAGCACGACTAGAAAGTAGTTAAAGATTAGTCTAAAAAGTACCCAAAGCCGGCTGCAAGTTATTAGTATTCTGATCTCTAAAAGATAGACAATTTATAATAAAGAGACCATTCATGTGTTAGCAGACAGATTTGAGAAATAAAACTAAAAATCAGCTATGAAAATAAAGTAAAGGCAACAACTTTGAATTTGTCAACTGAAACTACCACTAGATATAAAGCAAATAAATAAACACACAAGCAATCCCGGGTTAAAAACCTGCAAAAGAACAATGCTGATCAGCTTAAAATAAAGGCTGGAAATGAAATAACATGAAAGTAAATTACGTTGTACATGTGTCAAGAAAAGGAAATGCTGAATGGAAATAAGGAAATGCTAAACATAAAATACTATACAAGGCTAACATGAACAGGGGCCCTCCATTCATATAACCCAAAGAAGACTCAAGGTATTGAAAACTTCAGAACAGCACTGCTTCTATTACTCCATGTGCAGAAAATTACAGTCAAGAGTGCTAGAACAGCACTATTAAAACAGAGTATGGGAATGCACTAAAATGATAACAGGTTTATAAAAACACAGCAATTAAAAAGTCATCTAAGCGTACACAGATGCAAGTTTTTATAGGCATCTGAAAGATATCCTAATGCGTACAGCTAAAACTAAAAAATAACTGACTGTCATGTGTAATTAAGGTTCAATTAACACGTCATAAGCCTGCGTGGATGAGCTGGAGGTTCTGG
>APFE031288958.1:54254-102697 GCA_000404065.3 Pinus taeda
GGAGCATTATTCTACTTCAACTTCAACTTCATCTTCAGGAATGGCACTTTCTACATGTCGTTGTCAATCATCTCAGTCTGGTTATGCATTAAATGTATCTTCTTCTTCTCATTCTCATGAGTGGCTCATGATTCTGGAGCCTCTTATCACATGGCCAAAAACAAAGCCATGTTTTCTTCTTTACATGATTGTAACACCAAAAATATATATGTTGGTGATGATAGATCTCTTAATGTTGTATGGACTGGAACTGTTCATCTAGACAATGGTCAGTTTAATGATGTATTATGTGTTCCAACCTTATCCAGCAACCTTCTATCTGTATATCAGATAACTCATTCAGGTGAAGGTAAAATTGTTGAATTTTTCACCTCATGATGTTGTAATCAAGGATCTAAGAGATCCTAAACAAATTCTAGCTACTGGTATTGCTAATGATTCCACAAGGTTGTATAAGTTTCACAACTTTGGGTCATCAAATCTTCCCTCAGTATTTGTTTCTTCAAAGATGAAGTGGATCAAAACTTTGGCAATGACGATTGTCCACTTAAACCCTAATCACTCCCTTCCAGCATCTATGTAAATATGGTGACAGGTCTTCTATGGTAATCTTGCAAAGATGGTGTTGTTTCCACCGGATGTGTACTTGGAAAACAATCAAATCGGGACAGTTTGGAAAAACGTGCCTCTTGGACGCAGCCCTTTACAGCTTGTGCACAGTGATTTATGTGGTCCATCTTCCTGTTCTTCATTCTCTGGCTGCAGTATTTCTTATCATTGATGATTTCTCCCAGACGCACTTGGGTATAACTTTTCTTAAAACTCAAGAGTGAAGTTATTTAACAAACATTTTTGGCTTCAAAGCCTTTGTTGAAAAACATATCTGGACATCAAATTCTTAAGCTAAGAACTGATAATGGTGGAGAATATGTTAAAAACACATTCATCAACTTTGCACCGAAAATGGAATTCAAATGCAACATACTGTTCCATACACTCCACAACAAAATGGTGTAGCTGAAAGGAAAAATCGCACCTTAAAGGAAATGGCTAATTGTATGCTGCAATCTAAAGGACTCAGTCTTAGTTTTGGGCCGAAGCAATTAATTGTGCAAATTATATAATAAATCGCACTCCTACTAAGGTTCTAAAGAATATCACTCCAGAAGAAGCTTGGAGTTCCATTAAACCAGATGTAAGTCACTTTCGTATTTTTGGAAGTGAAGCATGGGCCCATATTCCAGATGAAAAGCATAAAGCTTTAGAACCTAAGAGTGAGAAATGTACTTTTGTTGGATATTCTGAAGATGTAAAAGGTTATAGACTTATTCCATTTAAGTCCAAAAATGTTATCATTAGAAGAGATGTAAATTTGATGAAAATAAATCGGCCTGCGAGCCTAGTCCGGCGGATGTGCCACCTCTTCCTATCTCTTCTACTTTTGAAAACATTTCTTCTTCAGATGATGAAAGTGAGGATGATAATCCTCCACCACCTTCTCAGGATCCTCAACTTCCAAGATGGGTCCGTGCTACTCGGGATGCAGCAGGTGATCTTGCCGGTGATCCTACAGATCAGCGACGTACACGTTCTCAGTTTGAAAGGGCCTCTTCTTTACTGGCTCAAGCTCCAGTAAATCATGATCCTGACACTTTTGCAGAAGCTTCAGGCCATCCACATTGGGAAGCAGCTATGAATGAAGAATATCATTCATTGTTGGTAAATGATACATGGGATCTTGTTCCTCTACCAAAGGGACGCAAACTTGTTAGATGTAAATGGGTTTACAGAACCAAGTATGGACCAGATGGGAAAGTTGATAAACATAAAGCTCGTCTGTTGCTAAGGGCTTTTCACAGGTTGAAGGCATTGACTACACTGAAACCTTCTCCCATGTTGCCAAAATGAACTCTATCTGCCTTGTTCTTTTCCTTGCTGCCTCTTTAAAATGGGAAGTCCATCAGATGGATGTTAAATCTGCCTTCTTGCATGGGGACTTGCATGAAGAAATCTATATGGAACAACCCATTGGCTTCATCCAAACAGACTCCAGCCTTGTATGTCGACTTAAGAAATCTCTTTATGGCCTCAAGCAAGCTCCTCGGGCTTGGTATGCCAAAATGGATAGCTTTCTTTTAGAATCTGGCTTTTCTAGGTGTTATTCTGACAATACTGTCTAAACCAAGAAAGTGGGCAACTCTCTTATCATCCTTGTTCTTTATGTTGATGATCTTATTCTTACTGGTAGTGATCCCAACCTTATAAACCATGTGAAGTCCAGCCTTAAAAGAAATTTGAAATGACAGACTTAGGACACTTACACTATTTTCTCGGTCTTCAAGTCTTGCAAGCCAAGGAGGGTATTTCCCTTTCCTAGTCCAAGTATGCTTGTGATATTCTTCGTCATTTTCACATGGAAGATTGTAAGCCAGCTCCTTCTCCCTTTCAGTCTGGAGTCAAATTTTCAGTCTCTTGTACTTCTCCTGAAGTTGATGCTACCTTATACCGTCAACTTGTAGGAAAACTCTTGTATTTAACCCATACTCGTCCTGACCTTTCCTTTGTTGTTGGCCTTGTTGCTCCTTTTATGCAAAACCCCCGTGAAAGTCATTGGAAAGCAGCTAAAAGAATACTTCGTTATGTTCGAGGTACAGTACAGTTTGGGATTCATTACAGTGCCAAAGCAGCTCCTCTATTAGTTGGTTTCACTGATTCTGATTGGGCTGGTGACCCTGATGATCGGAAGTCTACTGCCGGTTATGTCTTCACTCTTGGTTCAGGACCTATTACATGGGCTTGTAGGAAACAGGCTGCCATTTCTCTTTCGTCAGCAGAAGCAGAGTATCGTGGTGCCGTGGAAGCTAGTAAGGAAGCCTTGTGGCTTCGTCAGATCCTATCAGAATTGGGCTTTGAGCAGCAGCATCCGACTACACTTTGGTGTGATAATCAAAGTGCCATTCAGCTTTGAAAAGATCCAGTTCAGCATCAGCGCAGCAAACACATTGAACTTCACATGCACTTCATCAGAAAGCTCATTCATGACCATGTTCTTGAAGTGCAATATTGTTCAACAGATGATCAGGTTGCAGACATCTTCACAAAGGCTCTCACAGAGGCGAAGTTCACTAAACTTCGATATTTGCTTGGAGTTCAGGAAGTTGTCACTAAGGGGGGATAGGCTCTAGTGCCTCCTTCCT
This sequence comes from Pinus taeda, assembly GCA_000404065.3. Classification (NCBI taxonomy): domain Eukaryota; kingdom Viridiplantae; phylum Streptophyta; class Pinopsida; order Pinales; family Pinaceae; genus Pinus; species Pinus taeda. The sequence goes on from APFE031288958.1 coordinate 57,452, forward strand.
TCTCCTATTGTGTCATATTTGTAAATCCTTCAATCCTATCCCAAGTTGTTCTTAAGGGGGGATGTTAGGATATTCCGACACATAGGAAATAGTTAAGTTCAACTTGGTCTAGTATTGAGTTAGGTATAGAGTTAGGTAAAGTGTGTTTCTTTACCGTTGTACATTTTGTAACTTACAATCCGACGGTCACGATATGTAGTGATCCGACGGTTCATTCTCTCCTCGGTATTACCGACACTTGATCCGTGGCTTGACACCCGATTGGTCCATGAATTCTATTTAAAGCGCATGGAGGGTCATTTGTAGGTTAACCGCGCATGAGAGAAGCTTATGTAAATTTTCATTCTTTTATTAATAAATTGCCTGTAGTAGCCACGTTGGCGCAGGCCGTGGACTGTTTCCCTCTCTGAGGGTTTTAACCATGTCAAAATACTGGTGTATTGATCTGTGATCTGTTTGTGAGCGGTGTCCTTCTGGTGTTCTGTCTGAGGAACTTACCCTGTAAATTCCTGCACCTCAAACCACTTCAGCTCAGTAGTTATCCCTATTGAGCATGAGAGGGATCTCTCTAAGTATCTTATCAGTGATATGACTTTAAAACAAATGAATTTTAGGCTAGATATGTATATTTGTGTGTTTGTTTGTGAAAATCTAGTTTTTAGGATTTGCTGAACTAAAGGTTTGGAGCCACAAGTTGGTCTAGGCTGTGGGAGTGCAGGAGAAAACATAAGAAGGAGCTAGATATCAGAATCCATGGTGTAATTTAAGTATTTGTTAGTATAGTATAGAGGATATAGTGTGGAAGAAAATAATGAGCATAAATAAACATGATTTCATTAGCTTAGGAAGACAAAACACATAACTATGAAAACCAGATAACAGAGCTTGAAAAACAAGAATTCTGAGTATTTTATCACAAGGAATTCATAGAAAGAAGAGATATAATGTAGATATGTTTAGACCATAAGAAAAAAATAATAATGAAGTACAAGCACCATGAACTCACTGGGCTAGAGTTCCTTGATTTGATAGTATTTATCCCTGATTATTGTTGGAATTAATGGAGAAAGCTAAACTTAGATTACTGTTATGGTGATGATAGGATTGAGATTCTAATCTTAGATCTCAGATCCTACTATCTAGGGAGTGGCTGAAACCACACTGATTGTGTGAAAGCCTATACTTACTAGGCTGTTAAATACAGATAGTGCATGTGTGTAGTGCTTGGGCACTCTCTAGGTATCTCACCTAGAGAGCTAGTTAATTAATAGAACATCAGGTTTTATCATGGTATCAGAGCTACAGGACAGAGGGACCTGTATGCTTATTTGAAAAGCGTACCTACTTTGGAGGGCTAGTCGTGCCGATCCACAATAACTCTTTCGCGCATTTTCATTTTTTAATCATCACAGATATCTGGTGTATAGTCGCGAAGACATTCGTGAGTCCATGGTGTTAACTCGTGCCGACTGTCATCTGTGTGTTGGGCTGCCATCTGAGAAGGCTGCGTGTTAGAGAGAGCGATTCAGGCTATGCATTTTGAGAATTGAATTTTGAGAATATGAGTTCCAATCTCTTATGTGATTTTTCTTGACCCAAACCTCTTCGGTGAGTTTTCGTGGGGCTTGTGGACAATTGAAAATGGATGAAAGAGCATAAAATGTATTGAAATATCCTCCATCATTAGAAACATAACATTACACTTTTCCGATGGTATACTCTAAGGTGACAGAAAACAATACTGTGTTTACAATAGTTAGCGGAGGTTCTTTGATAGGATCAACGGTGCATATAAATATATCCACGGGAAGTAAATTGCTCTCAAACCTGTCCATTTACACACATTAATAAATATTTATTTAACATATCCATGAGGATGGTTATTTAAAATAATATTTAATTATGGGTATACTGGAAAATATACGAGAAAAATATCACCTCATTAGGCATCAGATACCAGGATCGGAGGAGGGCGGTCGATTGTAGAACATGCAGCGTAAAAGAGTGAAAGTCGTTGTAGGATTGGAGGAGGGAGGTCAATTTCAATAGAGACCATACTTGTTCATCTTCAGTTGAGGCTTCATCTTTTGTTTCCTCACCATGAGGTAGTGATATCTCTTCACCTCATTTCTTCACCAGTGATGGAAACCTTGAATTCTTATTCTTGCTCTTTTCAATATTATGACAGGCTGGATAGGAGAATTTTCTCTCTCACTATTTCTGGTGTCAACCATCTGAAAGTGAGATATGATGTCTTCTTCATTCATTGATGTAACATCTGCACACACATAAATATTAATGAGATCATCATAATTTAAATTTAAATTCTTTCCAACTTTGTCTTCTTCTACCACATCTTTGCAATTACATTCATGTGGGTCGTCCAATTGATCTTCAAAAATTTGTTCCTCTTCACAACCTTCTTTAATATCATCTCATGAATCTTGCACAATAGACTATGCCTCTTGATTCTATTTGTCGCATGTTTGAAGTGTGATCTTGAGCCTTTGAATCAACCAGTTCAAACTCATGCCCAACTGTGTCTTTCTCTTTTGCTGTCAGTTCCTACTTTGTCGATGAAGAAGGATTGGCCCCTTTCTCTCCATGAGAAGAAAACATAATCCTATGTCCTCTCTTGTACACTTTAGGCACCTCGAGCTTAGGTACTTGACTTTTCTCCACTGATTTGATAGAGGACCCCACCTCCATTTGAATGAAAAATAAACTGTGAGGTATGAATGGAAATGAAGTGATGTGAAGGTGGATTTTGACAAACTGATAGAGGAGGTTTGAAAAAGGAGGATATGAAATTTGGAAGCTGATGAAAATGAGTGAAGAAATAGTGGAAGAGTGATCTGCTTGCAAGGAGGAAAAACAAGGTGTGTAATGAAAAATGCCTAAAAACATCTAGGAATGAGCTAGGGTTTTACTTTTTGAGGGGTAAAACTTTGTTTTGAGGTGAATTGAATGGTTAAAATAGTTTAGTAAAACATGTATGTAGGTGTAGGAAACCATTTTACATGTTTTAGAAACCAAAAATAAAGATGGTCATTTTCACCCTATCATTTCTCATGCAAATTTAACTACAAAACCTAACTTGAAGAATCGTTGACATGAGATGAATTTGGAAAAGAAAAAGAGTGATAAGGATGGTTTACTTACATGTCGCTTGGCTTAGAAGTAAATAAAATCAAGCTTGCAAATGAAAAAATGATATTTTGGAGAGTTTTGAAGGATTTCTAGGCACTTTGTCCTGCATGCAGCACAATGTTCCTGAGTGCACCGCCGAAGCACAAAGTAGTTCTTTTGAGAATAGTGGTGACCTCCTGAGTCAATTGAGGCCTTAAATTGCTCCAAATTAAATTTGGAGCAATTTAAGGCCAATTACTTTTGGATGTCTTCCACTAATCCAAATCACAAGTTGAAGGTACCACTGGAAATCTTAGGATGTATGATACAAAATAAAGGCCTCAAGCACTTCCAAAACCTTCTCCAAACCCTTGATAAACTATCTTAAAGTCAAGATATCCAAAAGTGGAGCAACTCTTCTGTAGCAAGTGTATTTGGGGAATTCCTTTCAAATCATAACACTTGTGCATACACTGAAGGAGGTTTTTGTTCCTTGGACTATAATGGACACAAACATATTTCACTGTTGTAAAATTCTTCTCCATTGGGTCAGAAACATATTTTGAAGAAAACATGTCCCTATCAGGAATGATGACGTGAGGCGGTGTACTGCAACATTGTCTTATTTGAAATAAAACATTACCTTTACCTTTATTTTTCTTTCCCTAAGCTGCTAACTCCCTTTACCCACTGGATTACATGATGGAAATTCTTTTATTTTTACTTATGGTTTCATGATGACACATGGAATAAAACACTAGGCCATGACCTAAAATGAGGAATTTAACCATTTCATGACCCAAGACACTTAAATGAAGATACGACACCTTGAAGAAGACAATGACCATGATGAGTGATGAAGACCATGAGTAAGTGAAGGGAGCAACAGTGATCTAGACACAACAACCAATGACCAAATTGTTATTTGAAGATCCACTAAAATGACAAAAATTTGACTTCACACCCTAACAACACCTTGTAAGAGCATATTTGATCACTAGTTACAAGCTAAACTGACTGACACTAACCACCAACCCAAAGATCCAAGACTGTATCCAAAAATAGATCTCTATAATCAACACCACATTTTCCAATTTCGAGACCTAGACACCAACATAAGGTGTCAACCAAATGTCCTCCCAGGCAATGCTTCACTCACAAAACCTCAACACTTTTAGATCCAACAGATCAAGGAAAACCAATCTCTCCTAATCAAACTGATTGGCAACCAACATGCTATCAACACCTTCAAGAGATTCACATGTACATACACAACCCCAACCAATAATATACTTTCATATCTACATAATCAAATACAAACCTCTCGGATCTTGATGTTGCTTCTCAACTTTTAGTAGTAGGACTATCAACTGAATCTCTGACAGAATATTCCTCAATCATATACTTTTCTTTCCTACTTCTCATGGAACAACATATCCTACGAAATTTATTCTTCACTAAAAACTAAGCTATTCCCTCCCTCTCAACCAAGGAGCATCTCTTTATCTAGACTCCCTCTTAATCTTAGGGATATCTCTTCTATTAGGCTTCCTCAGGGAGATCAATTTCTTCTTTTCATCATCGAATAATATTTCATGGCTTCCAACCATTTCATTAGAGTTATTATCATCCTCATCATGCTTATCACATCAACGAGCATCTTCACCATATTGAAGATTGTGTACCTGCACAACTTCGATAGCAAGTACAACCGAATCTATAGAAGCATGAAGTTATCCATATCAGAATCATGAAACCGAAAATTAATAATAAAAAATGAGACATATACTCTTCAACATATTTATAGGGACTTTTTGATAAACCCCAAACTACTTCATAACAACTTTCATTCCATCTATGGTTTTAATGTTTCTTTCAAAGGTGTGACATACCCTACTACAATATATAGAAAACCATAAAAATAATTCAAACAAATATAGATTTACAAGGCATATAAGAACTTTTAGAATTCATATGTTAGATTTTCCACTAGGGCTTCATACAAATCCTAGATTACATACAAGAGGATCAATCAATCATAGCTTAGTCATTAACATGACCAACTTCCACTAGTGTTAGTTGCAAACCCTAGATTTTCAATCCAACATCAATCCCATCTGAAACTCAGATTTCAAAAATCTTACACAAATATCAAATTGTTGTATAGTCAACATTCATCAAATATTTTTACTTCTACTAAGGTTTAACTTCAAAACCCTAGTATTTCATAAATATTATCATCCTAGAAAGCCAAAATTTGACTAGAGCTTGTTCAAAAACATATGATTCATGACCACTGACAAACATGTCAACTCATAAATCTAGGACTTCATCGTCATGCATAGGCATTTCATACCATGTTTTAGTAAAACCCAGCTTCACAAATATCAATAAGAGTTAGACATACAACAAACTTGATTAGATTAGGGCTTGATCATACAAACACACACATACTAAGGAAATCATTTTTAAGACATTATAAGGGTCTTTCTTACACATTCCATGAAACCTTAATGAGTTAGGGCTTCAATGTCTAAACATAGAAAACTCAACATTATCATTATTTGGAAGGTTCAAGATTTTATCATTCAACCCTAACAAGTTAGGTTTTCTTGATCATACCAAAATCCCAAACATGACATCATCAATAAAACTTCAAATATAATTTTCCAATATGCCTAAGCAATTCAAAAATTCACATTAGCATACCCTTAGGTTAGGGTTTTCTAGAGAACCTTTCTTGGGTTCTACAAAATTATTTAAGAATAGGAGTGGGATAAATTTATAAATTGATGAATCACCCTGAACATGAATCAATATGATTTAATATAGCTAGACACAATAATGTTATTGATAGATTTTCAAATGAGTAAACATTTACTATAGAAAATTCAATGTTTTTCAGTTTAAGGCATACCTTTAGAAATGAAAATTCTGAAGCAAGAAAGGACCTCGTGGCCTCAAGTGCACGATGAAGTATGGTGCATTAAGTGTAAGGGAGAGGGCCATGACAAGGATCATTATCCTGTTTTCGTGAACTACCTAGCAGGAGGGGGGCCTATGCCAATAAAACCTAAGGTGCAAGCAGGGCCTTGAGCAACACCTGCCTTGTGGTGTGCGATATCTCAGATAGGAGGGAAGCATAATACAAATAATGGTCATTTGATACAACAACGTTTTTGTAAGTTTTGCAGTTCAGTAGGACACAATGAGTGGAACTGTAAGAGTTATGAGTTAATGATGGACCGAACTCTGGCGTATAGAATGCAGACATAACCGCAAGTCCTGGACCTTAACGTAGTATTGTGTGGTGGATTCTAAGGGTGTGGAAGGGGAAGAGGAGGAATGGGACCCGAAAGGGTCCGCAGACAGTTAATTTTCTATAACTATGGAGGACCTAGGCACTATGTGCATGACTGTACGAATCCAACCATAATATATTGCACATATTGCTCTCAGTTTGATCATGATATGATAGATTGTCCTACCTTGATAGCACAGATGCGCGAGAAAGGGATCCTTCAAACACCACCTACGTAGAATGTACAAATGATGAGATCGGAACCATGCGAAGAAGACCCAACGGTGAATATGATTCTTAGAAGTGGCCATGCGATAGGGGATGACAAGGGGAAACAACCTGAAGCATATCATTGGGTTTGAAAGGCTCCTGTATAGGAGCCCAAGTTTGATTTAGAGCGTGTGAAGCAAACCTATATGGAAGCGAGGAAGAGATTTGTGAAGGCCTCTACATTAGGTAGTCAAGATCAAATAGAGGCGGGGATGGATCCTTCTACGCTAACTACCTTTTTGGAGAAATGTATGAAGTTGTGATAGTAGGGCAGTGAAAGGGTTGCAGGAACTGATTACTAGATGCATAGGATCTAGAGAACCCCAGATGGTCTGAAAAGTAGGAAAGCATGCCTCGCGCATAGGAAGAGAAATGAAGTTGACTGCTCAAATAGGAGAATACGAAATGGACCAGGTAATTTTGGACTTAGGGTCAGATGAAAATGTATTGCCGAAACAAACTTTGGAATGAATGGGGAATCCCACACTGCAATGATCTCCCATTCAATTGCGAATGGTGAACTAGTAGAAAATCATACCAATGGGGAGACTACAGGGGGTAACTGTTGATATTGAAGGCACAAGTGCGCTGGCGGAATTTTAAGTAATCGAGATTGAGGATGACAAAAATCCTTATCCCGCGGTGTTAGGCATTGATTGGGCTACATATATGAATGGTATTATTAACTTGAAGAAGCGTAAGATGATTTTCGAAAAGAAGGTGTTGCGCGTGGTCGTACCATTAGATCTTGCTAAAGGTGGGCGATACATGGAGTTGATGTGTGACAAGAATGATGAGGATGAGCTTGATTGTATTTACCAAATCATTGCATGTGAGCATTGTTCGGTGAATCTGATGGCTGATGGAAGAATTTCGTAGGAATGCGACAGCTCTTGTACCTCGGATTTGGATGAAGAAATAGAAAGATGGAAAAATCAGTTGCACGAGGTAACAACATTTAATTGCAATATGTTGATAAGATCCCTATGTTATGTTTCTATAGAGTTCCGCGACCTGCTGGTGTATGATGGGAAGAACATGGTGGAAGAATTTCTGTATGAATTTGAAAACGTAGTACCCGGACAATAACGGTTTTATGCGTTGAAATGGGCATTGCATGCTACGCCCGAAGTGGTGGGACACACATCAGGGAAGGTTGGGAAGTTGCCACGCAAATTTGGAAGACCTCAAGTGTGAAGGACTAATTGTATAGGACAGAGTAGCCCGCGAGCACACCTTTTCCAATGGGTACGAGTGTATCCTAGATAGGTTGTTCCAGTGCACTCCAACAGCAAGTTAGAAAGTTGGAATAGGGCACATTGGCAGGAAAGAATGATCACTCTAATAAGTGTTAGAAGAGAAGCATTCACCAAGGTATACAAGGTCATGAATAAAGTACATAAGGTCTACTGTACAGAATGGGACTTGTGTCCCCATGATCAAATGGGCTTATAATGCATTCTATAGAACTTTGGCTGCAAAGATGAGTCTGAGGCTGCGAAATCAAGGAGAATTTGGGATTCTAGAAGATCCTCCAAAAAAAACCCTGGTTATGATGATGTCGATGGAGGGAACATCATGTGAAGATCTGATAGAAGAAACCACAACACTAGGTGAGGATTAATATGAATGGATTCAGGAAGCCATTCGACAAGGGAACGAGCAGCTATGCAAACTTGAGATAAACGAGGTACTCTTGAGAACAAAGAGTGTTACTGGACGTGGAGATCAGACAGTTGGAGAGTGAGCTGAAGGAAGTCTTCCTCGACGAAAAGCCTAAGAAAGTGCAGCTGGATGCCCACAACCCTACAAATGGATTGAAGGAATATCAACGCGAGCTAGTCGATCGAATGTCGTGGCTAAGACCGCACCTTACTCAGAATAGAAATAAGGATACCACATTGCGATCTTAATGATGTGCGATGGTAGATGTGTTGTAGATTATCCAAAGGGGCTCGATCGAGTTGCGCTTTGGTGGTGTGATCACCTAACTAGCTGGAGAAGGGTCAGTCTCACTGCTCCAAAAATTCGAAAGAGAGCGCGAGACTATTAAACAGTCTGTCTAGGAGCTGTGCAACAGCTAGGGTGTGCACAAAGTTGATATGTCACAAGGGTTGCGGTCACGCAGAGGGGCCCACGGTGCTGTGTGAGTAGGCTAGGAAGTGACCGTTGGTGACACTGTTCGTGACAAGAGGTCCAATTTAAGGCAAAAAGGAGCAGGTGGCGGGCAATTAAGATGCGCATTAAAAGCTAGATTTGGGTCGATCTTCTGCCATATTAATAACTCAGAAGAAGGGGGAACCGTTCGATTTGAATTTCAACAAGACTATATCTTCGAGGATCCTCCCCCACACAACCCTTGTTATCTTGCAAATTCAGTTATTATGTTGTCAATTCAGTATGAACCCTGCATGTTTTGAGGCGTTAAAAGCAAGTTTTGTGTTTGACACATTGCCATAAGAAACACAAGACCTTTTGAATAGTGTTATGTCGATAGCCAAAGAAGTCGTGTCGAGCCCAACGTCACCAGTAGGAGAGGAACCAAAAATTCCCAGGTTGCCTCGGACATCGAGACCCAAAAGGACCTGCAGATGGCAGGACTAGTCTGTATGTCTCCGCGAAACCCACAGTTTGGTAAGATGTCAATGGAAGATAAGGCCAAGACATTTATTGTTGGAACAGATGATGATTAGGAGGAGGATTTCCAGATCTTCATAGAAGAGGTGGAATGGGAGGTCACAATTGAGGAAGACATTCAGCTAGTATGCACTGCAGCGAATTTTCCCAAGTATGTTCCTCCGCAAAAGGGTAGAGTGAAAGTTCCTAAAGATTTAGATGCGGTGAAGAGCACACTAAACACCTTTTTCATACCAGAAGACATTTCGTTTGAGGGATTGACTCTGGGCCATGTGTCCATGATCAAATTTGAAGTTGGCCAGTGGATTCTGCGAGGCAAAGGAGGAAGTAACGAGGATCCAGTTGGACCTCAATTTGTATATTTTAGAGCTATGGCTGAAGGTACAACCATCAAAACCCCCAGAGGTTTGGGAGTAGCATGTCGGTGAGATCCAGAGAGGATTGGACAACATTACACAGACCATGCAGAAGTATACCAAGCTATTGGAAGAATCGTTCGAGGTCCTCACGGCCTTACAGGAGGACCCCACTCTATAGTGGCTGGAAACAGAGGCGTGCGAGCTTCAAGTTCAATATGACAATGTGCGCGGGATGGCACAAATAATAGCCTTGACCTAGCACCTCGCAAGGCTCTAGCAGGTGAAAGTGTTGAAGGAGAAAGTAGATGCAGTGTGCCAGAAAGCGTTTGTACTGAAAACGCGCATGCAACCTTGGATTGATGAGGCCTACCTCATCACCATTAGCATTGACAAGAAGCTCACGCAGATGAAGGCAGTGTTGGTGCTTAGACAAGACTGCATGATGGACAAGGAATATTTAGTTGAGCGAGTAGAGTAGGTCCAACAGACGGTCGAGCAGTGTGCTGCGGACTTTCGCGCAACGCAGGAAAAGTTGGAAGGATTGTGCACCAAGATTACCACACAGTGACTCGAGGGTTAGTCACGATGTTTGTGTTGGGGGACTATTGGGCAGCAGATCCCCCGTGCAATGGTTTTGGGTCTTAAAGCCCACAGTTTTGGGCAAATGGTATTATAAAGGCTGCAGTAAGTGTGCGGAGCACGAATTGTAAAGGGTCCATTCAAAGGGTTGACCACCCTAAAATAATGTAATGTAAGGTAAAGTGAGTCGGCCTACCCATGGTCCACAGACCATGGGAATGTATAAATAGAGCGAGGTTCTAGGTTGTAAAAGTAGCTTTTAGCTTGAGATTTAGATTTGGGGAAGAAATGGTGAATAACTGAGAGTCTGTAAGTCTGAGTCAAAGGGTTGTAGAGTAGTTAGAGGTTCCGAAAATATGTGCACAGATCCTTGCAACTGTGTGTGCAGGACAAGAGTTGGAATTGTAACTGAAGAAAGCATTAATAAAGATAAGTTGACTTTGGAAATATTGTGTATCTGTGTTCTGTATTTATGCATCTCTTTATATTTTTATGACTGCATGCATATATGTTGATGTTGAATGCTAAAGGAAAATATTGGGCCCACTTAATTTAATTAAAAATCTATAATATTAAATATAGTAAAGAGTAAGGAATCCTCACGCTCTTTATCTAAGCCTCGTGCAGATAGGTACTCAGGATTGACCACTGCACAAAAATTGCAAAGCACGCAGGTTCGAATTGCGTACTCTTGCAGACACATCAAGACATCCCAAGGGTGCGTAAACCTGGTTCCAACACCCTCCCATACTAACTCGGGTGAGACCTCACTCCACGCTCCACAGACTGTTACTGAAAGGGCCTGTGGTTTCGGGATTTGCTTGGCTAATTCATGACTAAACCTGGGTCAGACCCCATGCGGCTAAAGGCACAACCATCAACATCCTGAGAGGTTCACGAACAACATGCCGGTGAGATCCATAGAGGACTGGACAACATTACACAAACCGTGTAGAATTGTACCAAGTTATTGGAAAAGTCCTTTGAAGTCCTCACTGCCTTACAGGAGGACCCCACCCTATAGCGGTTGGAGACAAAGGCACGGGAGCTACAAATATAGTATGACAAGGTGCGCAGGATGGTGTAGACAGTAGCATTGACACAGCGGCCTGCAAGGCTCTAGCAGGAAAAGGGGTTGAAGGAACAAGTGGACGCAACATGACAAAAAGAAGTTATACTAAAAGTGTGTGTGCAACCTTGGATTGATGAGGCCTTCCTCATCACTACCAGCATCGAAGAAAAGCTCACACAGATGCCAAAGGTGCAAGTGCTCAGACAGGAATGTACGCCGAGTAGGGAGTACTCGCTCGAGAGAGTAGAACGGATCCAGTAGGATGTAGAGCAGTGCGCTGCAAACCTTCGCACAGTCCAGGAATAGTTGGTAGGCTTGCGTAGCAGGATCACCGAATAGTGACTCAAGGGTGAGTCATGTTGTTTGTGCTGGGAGCCCGTTGGGCATCGAGTCCCCCACGTGAAAGGGTTTGCAGCTTAAAGCTTGCAATTTTGGGTAATAGTATTATAAAGACTCCGCGAAGTGCGCAGATCGTGAATTTTAAAGAGTCAATTCAAAGGATTGTCCACCATAAAATAGTATAATGTAATGCATGTAGGTTTTAACCCCGTACAAAAATTACCTGCATACGAATTCTAAATCACAGGAAAAATAAAAATGCGAGAGCATAACACATAAAACACATATACACAATATTTTCCACTGGATCCCAAAACCGAGACTACAAGCTTGATTTTTCATTATGTTCCTTTCAATGTTACAATACATATTTATACATGTTGAAGCATCCAATACCATGGACCGAAAACCATCGCGTCCAAAACCATGGATCGAAAACCATCGTGTCCAAAGCCATGTACGAAAATCATGCACAAAACCATAGGTGGGTCCACCTAACCTAACATAGGGTCCAAAACCAAAATTTTCTAGGTTGCTGCCTCGGACCCCATAAAGTGGGGTTAGTTGTATCCCTCAAACCCCCTGTGACCCCCGCTATGCAATCAGCGCAACGAACGGGGGGCTTTGCCCCCCTTCTAACCCCCGGTTAACTACATGGGCTAGTCGTGGAAAGAATATAACATAACCCAACAAATATGAACCTGAAGAGGATGCATGAATTGGAGTCATAACTCTTTGTTGCCAAAGAAGCATTGGTCAAGTATTAGAATTTGTCCTCAAATTCTTCTGAGAATGCTTATATTGGTTCTTTTGAAAAACATACTACAGGTATAGGTTCCAAGCTAATGTCCAAGATGGGCTATGAAGGAAAGGGCTTGGGAAAGCATGCACAAGGTATTATTGAACCAATAATGGTTGAGGAAAGGCCTAAGTATTTGGGTCTTGGCTATGGACAGTCTTATGGAGAGAGTTCCAAAGCTGCCATGAAGGCCATTGAAACAGCTCCAATAAGAAGATGCATTGCCGAGTGTGAAGGTTGTGTTAAGGAGGAATGCAATAGCTTGAAACATCACTTGTAGGATGTAGGTGTTCAGAAGCACACAATTGAACCAGAGAGTTGTGGAAACTCTGAAATAATTGAAGAGATTGAGGGTGTTCCAAAGGAAGCCACTTCTTCAGTTGCTTCACCTCCTCATGAAGGCAATAAAGGTAAAAGAGGCAGGTATAAATCTGGTTCTAAACATATTCCTTTTGATTTTGTAAAGCATGGTAAATTTCCACATAAGCATGGGAGAAGAATTGCATGTTCCTTTTGTGGTTTGGATAACCATCATGTTTCCAGATGTTGGAAGAGAATGGCCACATAAGGGAAACTTTTGAAGGAGAAGAAGCAAAAAACCAAAGGTCGATTGGACAAGGCAAAGCATGTTGTCAAGAGGATGCACATGTACTACACTTACTGCCATAAGCAAGGGCATCTTGCTGAAAGGTGTTGGACTCTGAATCCAACAATGCTTCCACACAAGCTGAGGAAAGTGGAAAGAGAAGATGGCAGAAATGGAAAGGAAGTTTCCATAAATGAAGTGTCTCAGGATGATTCACATGTTGATACTGATGTGCAGACAAAGGAAAGACCTTGGAATTGGATTGGTAAGAAATGGCTAGAGTTCTTTTCAAATTAAGGTTGCATGTCTATTGATGCATCTATTTTCATTTCTTGTTGATGAGATGTAAGTCGCGTGACTTTACCAAGAAGGTGAATGGGAGAAGTTGATAAAGAGACTCACTTTGTTGTTGCAACATTATATTTCATTTTAGCTTCAAAAGTACGGTGTGCTTAAGTGAAAGTTGAAGGATGAAAGGCATGCATAAGCATGATGTGCATGAACACAGGGATGTTGATGTTTTCCTGGTATTTGAACATGTATGTGTAATTAACTTGAAGGGTTGACTGCTTTTTTGTAAACATGCATGTAATGCAATATTAACTTGGAAAAAGTTGATTTTCTCTCCAAGATGGAGGTAATAATGAAGTGTTTCATCTTTTGAAAAAGAGTCTAAATGGTCTTTTTCTACATGCTTGACTTGAAGGGTCATTTGTATTAAAGGCATGTTTGGGGGCTTGTTACCTATTCCATCATTTGTATGCAGATGTAAGGCATGGAGGTGTTCACAAGATGTGAAATCTATTATTTTGTTGAAGCAGGAGTTTAGGCCATCCAATTGTTCTCTATATTCCTATTGTTGTTAACAATTGTTGGTGGACAACTTGTCAAACAGGTACAAATGAAAGTTTTGTGGAGCAAATGTACTTTACATTTGTTTGAGCCACCTAGATCAATGATCAAGGTAGAGAAGCTCAAACTACCTTCTATGACCATTTCAAGAGGAGTTCTGTAGGAAGGCAAGGAGGAAGACCGTTCTCACCAGGGAGACCAGCCCATCCACGAAGGGAAGTGGTCAGAAACTTTGGTTAGAGGCACTATGGAAAGCAAGTATAGGGAGGTTGAAAGAAGAGGGTGAGTCACTCTCATTTACTGTTTAGATCAGTATATCAGTCTTTTGGAGACCCAAAGTTCTTTTAGAGACCAAAAGTTCTTTTAGTGGGAAGGCGTGATCCAAAATGGATTTTAGATAGACTCCTAAGTCTAAGTGTTCCTCATAGAGGAAAAAAATGAAAATCCAAGGAAGTTCCTGGAACTAGCCCCATTGCAGAGATCGTTTCATTCTGAATCTACTGCAACTTGAATGAGCAAAAATGGACTTAGGGTGCAGAAGTTATCACAAAAAGAAAATGCACAGTTTCTTTGAAAAAAGAGGCAAAAACCCCTAAAAATGGCAAAAAAAAACCCTTAGAAAGGGAAATCGCATCGGAAAAAGGTAAAGGCTGGATTTACGTGAAGGCAGAGGAAACTCCAATCTACCGATTTGATCGATCAGATCAGAGGCAGACACATATGCAATATCGAGACCCTGGATCTGACGATTGCGATCACGTGATTCGGCGATCGTCGATTGTTGATGATCGGATCAGCGAATCGGCATCGGCAATGCCATATGGAAAGACCCCAAGCCGAGAGACATTGCGATCACCGAAATCGGCGATCAGCGATTGACGACCCCCAATGTCGGTAAAAATGTTGGACCCGATAAAATTATGAATGATATTTGATAGATTTTCAAGTCCGGAAAAAGGGCTTTTTCAATGTAAATTGCATTTTCGTTAAATAAATGAAAAACAAAAGAAAATACACCGATGCGATGAACTGGACCCGAAAGCGTTTGTTAATGCAAATATATATTATTTCAAGTCCGATATGAGCAGGATTTTCATGTTTTAATGTATTTTTAAATATAAAAGGAAACCATGAAACAAACGGGATTTTGGGAGGACCGAGGGTGATACGAGGTTTTTCCTGGGCTCCGCCCCAGCCCGTACATTGGTTGCCACATGTCCAGGCACCGGAGAGAGAAAACCAACCTTTTCGGGTGGTTAACCCTCGTATGCATGGGTCGCCCGAGATGAACCTCAGCCGTTGGATCTAGATCTCTCAGATCAACGGTGGAGATGCGATAAGCAATTAAAAGGCGGGCCCGATAAAAGTATAAGGCAGATTTATGGATATTTGAAGTTTGATGAACAATGTTTGGCAGATTTTTCCTGTTTTTTTAGTGTATTTCTCTGTGAACACAGAGAAGGCTATTTCTGGGGATTTCAAAGGCCCAATGACCCATTCTGTTATTGAACAGGTGGCCACCATCCCTAAAAGCATTTAGCAATGATTGCTAACACCCAGAGGGGGATTTGAGCGGACAGAGGCCGGGAAGCCAGAAAGCCCGAGAAGAGGAAATGAACAGACAACGCTGATTGGCTTTAAAAGCCACAGACTAACAGAATGACATAGGCAGAAGGATTTATTGCTAAAATGGAGAATAGGCAGGCAACGCAGAAGCAAAAAGAAGAGCCAGAGCCGAGGGCCAGAAAGCCGAGAGCTTCAAGAGCTACGGAGAGATGGTGTTTTGAGCCCATTGTTCCTATGTAAAATAGTGGAGTTGAGCCAAAGAACTTGTAGAAGGACTTTGCCATAATCCCAGAGAGCCTAGTCGAGTTGACTAGAGCTCACGGAGACGTAGCCCAAGAGTTTTGGGTGAACTCCAAATTAATATTGTTTTTCTGTGTGTGTTTTATTGCTACATTGTATCTGCTATTTTAATTGCTACTATCTGGCTTTATATCAGCTAAGCAAATCAATTTATAGCACCTGAACAGTTTAAAAAAAACATAAGCATACACCCATATTTTCAAGCACATATTTAATTCTACATTGGTTAATCAATAAGACTTGGGAATATTTAAGCTTTGAAAGTGGGAGAGGTTCTTGTAAGCTAGACAAGAAGCCTAAGTGCCCCATTTTTTAGATCATCAAGAGTGTAAAGGGGAACTTGAATTGGAAATTAGTCGTCTTTAGAAATTTGAGATGGAGACAGTTGATGTTAAGGTGCCAAGCTCTTCTTCTTTCACACTTGATGATGTTGAATCCCAGAAGCCTGATATTGATGGTCATGACTCATCACATGCATTTATAACACCTAATTTTGAAAAACATACTACTGGTATTGGATCTTGATTACTGAGCAAAATGGGATATGCTAAACAAGGACTTGGGAAGAATAGACAAGGAATTATTGTTCCTATTAACCCTGTAGTGCATACATCAAGAGTAGGTCTTGGATACAATCCTGCTACTGCCTTATCATGTACATCCAATTGTGAGGTGCTTCAAGAAAATGCTCATGTTAATTGTGATAAACATCTTGATGACATGGTTGCTAATGTCATTCCAGATGAAAACGTTGTGGCACTCAATCTGAGTTTGTAGAGGCAAAAAATAAGCTATTTGCACATCCTCATCAAAAGAAGTTACCCAAGAATCAACATTATTGGTCAATTAGTAGACTAATATTCAAATCATTACAAAACATATGTGAAAGAATGAATTATGGACCAGTGCCAACCATCAGGATCAACTGTGGATGGATTTATGAATGGTCGTGGGATTTTTTGAACTAATGCTTACATAATTCATATTGTTATAGGCCATTTTGTCACATCTGGTCAGTATGCCTTCAAACAAGATCATTCACATCCCTTGAACACTTTTGCATCCTCCCTACACAAAGCCCTAAGTATGCCTCTCTCACATCCCTGAGTTTCTGCTTGAAACTGCTTCATTTCAATCATTTTTAGGACGAATGCACCCTGGCCCCTCATTGGTCAGCCTTGAATATTAGGTTGTCCTACTCTAGTCCTGCATTAATCAACAATAGGTTGCCCAGTGTTGGGGTGCGCTGATTCTCAAAATTCGGGAAAACATAAAAGAATCTCGAAGGTTCTGTTATCACTCAGAAGTCTTCCCTAGAAGTTATAAAAGAAGGAATAATCCGAGGTAACCACAAACCTGATCTTTTAGACTCGGGTTCTAGCTAGCCTAAGTCTAGATAGGGCTCTCTCTTTATAGTTTAACTTTGTTTTGATTAGGGTTTCAGGCTAGTTCTTAGTGCTCATGATGTTTTGGTTTTGATTGGGTGGTGGACTTAAGAAAACATATGGGTAGAAAACGTATTCAGGCCATTGGTCTATGGATTCAATCAAAGAGTGTTTTAACTGAATGAGATCAATTGCTAAAGTAGGAGTTCACAGGGTAGGCTAGCACAACAAAAAGCAATTCTGCAGGTTCAAATGGATGAGGTAGTCCTAACGAGGGTAATAGGGCAATAAAGAATCCTTAAACTGGGATCAAGATGAAAAACAGAAGGAGATTAGTAGCAAAGAGCAACTAAGAATCCTTTACTATGGACCTAAGGGGGGAAACTACGGAATTAAGGGAGCAATTAAGAATTCCCAGACCAAGATAGTTTAGTAGAAAACAATGAGAAAGTAAACAGTCAAGACAGAGAGCATTAAATATAATTATGAAATATCATTCCTTGTTTACTATTCAGATTTCATAGAGAAAACATGTGAATATTTATAACATGACGAGAAAACAATCATTAAACATGAAGAGATAATACTTATTTGGTTCCAAATGTTCACAAGAATCCAGTGAAATGTCTTTAGCTTTACTTCATGACCTAGCAAACTAGTCCAGTCTTGATTACAATAGCTCCTTAGCTTGATATAAAATATATACAGAAATTTATTTTAATCCACACTAATTACTTCAAATGAAGAAGTATTTATACAAATTCTAAACTGAAATATCTTGAAAAAATATCAAGATTGGATTTACAAATATCTCAAACTGTTTTATACTAATAGAACTGAAATAAAGGACATTCAAAACTAATGAATCTATTTGGCACTATTTTTATGGATTTATGGTGACAAAGAAGAGAAATTCAAATTTGATAACAACTCTTAAGTGATGATGAGGCTTCCAAGTCACTAACTGCCTCCTTCCTTTGTGCATTTTGCCCTAGAAATTATGCAAACTTAGGGTCCAATGATAAGCTTGTATATCTCAATCCGAGATAGATATGTAAAACGGGAAAGTGTTTATTGTAGATAAATATGTTATGGAGATAAACCTCTCTCATTTTCCCAAAATTAAGCTCCAGCTGTTCACAATATTCTCTGCAAAAAGATGTCAAAAACAGGACTTTGCACAGTCCAAAAACTAAGCTCTGAAGATATGCACTTATCTCCCTTTTGGTAATACCTGTGAAAAAGTGAGATTAATTTTTTGTATATTTTCTTTGTAGGAACAAAAACCTCCTCCAGTATCTCAAAATACATCTTGCATTGGTCACAATAGTTTTTGAAAAACTATGACTTAAACAGGAAATTTATGAAGAATGTACCATTTCTGCTCTGATTTCATTTTTAACCTTAAATTTCTTTTAAATGTTTTTCACTTTTACTTTGGATAAAGTTCATTGTTGCTGGTGAAAGTGTTTTCATATTTGTTTAACCCTTACTACCTCCATGTTTACTTTTACTGTTTACTTTTACTGCTCTGTTTTTTCATCTGTCTTCACTTTGACATGAATCTGTATGCTTTGTAATTATCTTCCCTACTTTTTATCTTCATGCTAGCTAATTTACTTGACTTGGTCTTCAATTTGATATTCTTTAACCCTGATACACTTTGACTGTTCTTTACTATGTCCTTTTACCTTCACTCTATATTTTAGGTTTTGCACTGTATTTCAACAGTAAATCATGTTTCCTCTGCTTGTCTTTTAACTGTATGTTTTATTTTCCATCTCTGTTTGAATAGATTTGATAACAATCTCAGAGTAAACATGTCTTATGACTAGTATTAAGACTGTTTATTCAAGGCTGCGGTCTTTTGATCTCTTGTAAAACAAAACAAACTGTTAGGAAAACGTTGGGTTGACAGGGAGGGTCATTAATGGATTTATCGAGCTTTATAGGTCTATGGAGTGAGTCCAAAGTGATTTCGGGAGGTAAACCATGCTTGAATTGGTTAGCAGAGGCTCAGGTGGAGTAGAAGGGTTTCATAAGTTTACACAGTAGAATGAGCGAAGGGCGAGAAAACCTAGCTTCTTGGGGTTTGAACTTTAACGGGCAAACTTTTAAAATATGGCACAAACTGAACGGTGGACGATTTGTCGCGTAGCGGGCAGGCAGTAAGCGGTTTATTTCACACAACTTTTGGGCGTTTGGCGGTATTGGGGGGAGGCCACCCAATGCCATCCATCGGGCGCGACGTAGCATTGGGGCCCAACAAGAAACCACCCATATCGGGCGGGTAAAGGTTGGTCTTCAGAGGCCTTGCGAAATCAACGAGGATTGTTATATTTGACGGGGGGAAGACCGGGCGGTGGTCGGTTCATGAAGATGCACGAATGGTAGTGGGGGGGCTCGACGAGGGTTTAAAAGCGACGAGTTTTAATTAATCACGGATTATGGTGGATTAAGGGCATCGGGGGTGATTTCATTGACGGATGATTTGACTTGTAATTAACCACGAATTGATTAATTATGTCGGGTTTTATTCATAAAGTTTATATTTCAAACTTTCGGGGCGAGGTATTAATATAAGGGTTTTATTGATATATATACAGGAAGGGTTTATATTTCTTTTTGGGATTTAATTGATATATAAGTGTTAGAAGTTAATATGAAGATCGCGGAGAATGGGTTTTAGCACTAAGTGTAAAATATCTAATTCATTTTCTTTTCATAAACACATTGTAACTTAGGCCAAAAAGGTAATTTTTGAGGGTTTTTTAGGAAAAAGGGTCTACATGGGAGTAATTACTTTCCCTTAGGAAATAGAGTTTAAACCTTAGGAAAAGGGGTTTTATGAGGGGAATGAGGGGGAGTGAAGAGGGGTAAATGTTTATGAGGGGATTTTTTGTACTTAAGGTGTATAAGTCATTAAGCTGAGGGTCTAGTCCTTCCAGAAGTTAGAGAAATGCTCTGAGCCCCTTTAACTTAAGATTTTAGGTACTTTTAGACTTTTCTTGGAAATTAGTTAAGTGGAAAATGTAATGAATGAGGGAGGTTAATCAGTTGACTTTGTGTACTTTGGTAAATGCTCAATTTTAATCCATACTTAGAAATTTGATGATGAAGGTGAATGATATGATCTTTATCTAATCAATCATCAAAATCCTACAACCATTCAACTACTTACCCATCTACTCATCCTACCATTCTTACTTCTCTTTATTAGGGTGCACTTAAGCTGGCAAACCCTTTATCAAAAATTTTTCTTTTATTTTACAAAAGTAATCTATCTAAGTCTAACCTTGTTACATCCAAGGACTCAGATTAGATAGTTGAGCTCCTTTTATTTACTTTACCTATCTACTTATCTGCCAAGATTAAACAGTTTGGTCAGATTTTATTTTCTATCTCTAAGCATAAAATTGAAAACATAAAAGAACCAAGTTTAAACATTTTGACCATCCATGGATTGTGGCAAAGGTAACAAGCTGCACACAATATTTTATTTTGCATCAAAAGTAAATAGTAGTGGCATTTTGTCTTGCACACTTTCATGGTCTTTTTATTTTTGGGGTTCATATTCTTTCATTTTTTGACCTTTTTTATTCTTTTTGTTCTTTGATTTTTCTTTTAGGACATACGATCTTTACATTTTTTAAATTTTTTGATTTTTTTGAATATGAAAAACATTTACAGAAAGCAAAAGTATGTACATATTACAGATTTGACCTCTGCCATTCAAAAATTATGACTCCTATTGGTATAGGAACATAACAGTGGCTCCACTTGGGGATGGCATTTCCTGGTGAAATGTCAAAAACTAGTAGATCAATGGCCTTCTGAATTGCTGTGATTTTACTCTGCAACTTTTCCCTTTTACTTTGCTACTCTATTGATATTTATGACAGTGAAATTTTTGAAGCTTAGTTCCTTCTCTTTGGGCTTCAACTCCAAAATTACCATCCAATCAACACTAAAATTTTTGAAGAATAAAATTTGTACAAGTGATTAGTGAAATTAGTGGTTGGGATCTATATAGTGCTTAAGCATTCGACCATTAACTTGTCCTCCTTCTACTTCTGCACCATCCAATTCTTTGAGGAAAAAAGCATTATTACCCCTGAAAGCATAAATGATGTAAGGGCCTTTCCATAGGAAGTCGAGCTTCCCATGTTTACCTTTATCCTCCCTCTTTGAGTCCCATTTCAAAACTTTATCTCCTAGGTAAAAATCTTCTGCCTTGGTCCTTTTGTCAAAAGCTTTCTTGATTCTCTCCTGCACAACTTTGGATCTGATATACACTTCTTCCTTGGTCTATTATAAGTGAATTGTCTGGTTGATCTTTATTTTAATATCATTTGGCTCAAGTTGTGCTTCATGGAGCAATTTCATCACTGGTGTTCCCAAGGAAGATGGGAAAACAACCTCCATTCCATAGACTAGCTGATAAGGACTAGTACCAATGGATTTTTTTGTGGTCAGCCTATCTGCCCACAAGGCATTTACTAGCTTCTTGTTCCAGGTTTTATTGTTATCTTCCAACAATTTTTTTGATGATATTCACTAAGCTCTCGTTGGAAGACTCTGCTAGTTCGTTCCCTTGGGGATAGTAAGCTGTGGAGTGACCCAGGGTTATATGATATTTATTGTAGAAATCAATCATCCTCTTTGATTTAAAAGCTGTTGCATTGTCCGTGATGATTTTGGTTGGACAACCGAATCTGGACAGAATGTTGGCCTCAAGGAAACCTATTATGATAGTATCAGTAGCTTATCTTGAGGGTATGGCTTCTATCCACTTTGTAAAATAATCTGTGGCAGTCAAGATCCATCTATGTTGCACAGAGGAAGGGGGGTGAATTTCACCAATGAAGTCAAGATCCCACTGTTGAAATGGTGTTTTAGTAGATATTGGTTTCAAAGATAATGGTAATAGTTTTCTTTTTCCTTCAAAAATCTGACATTTGTGACATGAGGTTACAAGTTTCTTTACATCAGAAAATAGAGTGGGCTAGTAAAAACCAACTCTTAAGATCTTATCAATTGTGATCTTCCAGTAAAGATGTCCCCCACAGTCACCTGCATGAAATTCTTGTAATATTTTGTCAAACTCTTCCTTTAACAAACAATTAAGAAGGATGCCTTCATGATTTTTCCAAAATAAAGCATTGTCAATTATGTAAAACTTCAAAGATTTCATTTTTAAGAACCTACTTTTAGTCCTGAATAACTTTGGAGGAGCTTGAAGATTTTGTAGAACGTATATAATGTCAGCATACCATGGTGAGTTGAGCTAAAAAAATTTGGAAGCAAATTTTGTGTTAATTAAGAGGCACAAAGTAAGAAGCATAATGGTTTCATTATGGATAATTTTGGCTAAAATACAGACACCAACAGGAAGTTGTTCCTACATTTTTGCATTTGTTGCAAAAAAAGTTCTTGACCTTTTCATTGAGATAGAAGAAATTTCCTTGAATTGGAAAGAACATCTCAATAATCCTTGATTCTCACGATGTTCCTCATTTTGTAATGTTGTATTTTAATTTCCTATGTGATATAAAATGGGAAAATGCCTAGGAATTCGGGATGGATGGTAAATTATTGAAGCTTAAGGAAAATAAAGAACTGTGTTCTTGATTGTAACTATTTTTTAGATCTTTTAACGAAAGAAGTCACTAGTTAAGTTCAATGTATATTTATCCAAGATCTGATCAGAGTTTATTTTAGATAGACTAACTCTTGGGAAATTGGGCCCACTCCCCTGGATGTGGTATTGTCTCGTGTGTTTAAAGTAGATTAGTTTTGGTATTTTGATTGAGTGTGTTCCCTTTACATAAGATCATGTGTTGGTACCTTTTAATTGTTGATGTTCCCTTACTTAATGGTTGGTTACTATTCCGAGTCCTGATTACATGTGCTATTTCTTATTACTACATAGTTTGTAGTGCTCTTTCCTTATATTGTTTTTCCCTTAGATACATGTGCATTGTTTCTTCAATTTCCAATTATTGTTTCTTAAATTAGATTTTTTTGTTTCCTAGTTGTATCTTTTAGTCTGTTTATGAACTAGCTTATTGTAATATGGGTCAATGAATGTCAGGTTACTAGATTTATAACCAAAGATTTCCTTTTTCATTTCCTAATCAATTCCCTAAGTTCAATTTCTTTCTTAGAATAACATTTTTTATTAGCAATGATTTCAGTTGCAAGTAATACTACTATCTATTACATTTCTATTTTGTATGTGTTGTTCTAATTTAATTAGAGGTAGAGTATACTTTTCATTCTTGTTATCTACTTTTTGAATTCTTCAATATTATTCTTTTTCAATAGGATTTATGATTGATGCATTAGAAGAATGAACCTAATAAGTTATTATTGCTTCAATAGAGTGCATAAATTAGATTTACTTCTAGCAGGTAGGTGTGATTGTTAAAGTATTGTAGAAAATTGCATATAGAATGAGTGTTATCCTCTAGTGGTCAGTTGCATAAACTTTGTCAATTTCCTTCAAATAACAAGATGCTCCTTGGGTTGATAACTTAACTTTTCATATATGTTAGAAAAATATTGAATATACTTGCTTAGAATCTGCCAGAGGATGAATGTCAACAAATATGTTTCTTTATCAAATTTCTATTTTTCTAATTTGTATGCAAGAATATTAATGTATTTCTATCAACATTTTTATTATAGATAGATTACGTACTGGGGAATGGAAAGTGATGTGATGGCGGGAGGGGCCATCAGAGATTCCACCTTGACATGGTTGGTCCTGTTTAGTAGAGAATAATTTAGGATTTGGATTGTCTTGGAGGAAACCTGCCTTGTTCCAACAGACGAACAACTAAGTCAATGTTGACTTTGTTGTTGCTTTGTCAAATTGAGGAATGTTTACTCCAATATTAGACTACGGTAATAAATTATTCTTGAAACCAAGAGGATCTCAATTAGGTATTCATGTGTTGCAGTCTTTCTAATTTTTATTTATTCATAGACATGTTTCTTAATTTATTTTATTATTTTTCTTATTCTTTATCTACCTTTAACACAATTTATGTGTATTTCAGGTATTATTATTCCAGAAAGTTGTCATCCACAAATATAACATGGTTGGAAAGCAAGTGGATGAAATACTCCTCTTGAGTAGCCATTCCTTGTCATATGTGCACCCTACATTTTTCATATCATAAAATATATCCAAAGCATATCCTGTGTAGTTAGCACAACCATAGCAATGAATAAGGAAATTGTATGCTACAACAGCGGGATCATACCCATCCCTTTGCATCTCATTCAAAAGCAGATTGATGACTTCAAATTTCTTGTCATGAACCAGTATACCTATCATAGTTGTCTAGGAGTGCTCATCATGCATAAATTCTTCCTTCCATTTGATCCATTTGATTAAGCCTAATGCTAATCCTTATGATAAATTCAATGCATTATGATCTAAGGGTACCTGTAAAACTTTCCTCAACATATCTTGTTCATATTTTTCACTATCATGGTTAGTTTTCGAAGCTGATATGTGTATTTGAATCCTATCTAAATGTCAAAAATTCTTATTGTTTGTAATGTCTATGGATAAAATTTAGGTCTAGGCATCGTACCTAAAATGTGCACTAACTACAACCATAACCAGTTGCCCTTCATTATCCATTCCACCATAATATACTACATTCATTTTTATAACCTTTGTATGTTTAAAAGAATTTTCCATTAAACAATATCTAACATGAAGTGAATACTCTGCAGCTGATAGAGGTCACCCCCCAATATCACTGAACCCCAACCATTCGGCACAATTCCAACAAGCTTGTTCCTATGCAACCTTCTCATTAAAAAAGTGCTTCACATGTAGGAATTTTTAGGGTAAGTTCCTCAGATAGAACACCAAAGGACACTGCTCACAAACAAATCACAAATCAACACACTAGTATTCTTGACATGGTTAAAACCCTCAAAGAACGGTCACCCTACAAATGACCCTCCATGCTCTTTAAATAGAGATCATGGACCAATCGGTTGTTAAGCCACGAATCAAGTCTCAGTAATATCGAGGAGAGAATGAATTGTCGGATCACTTCATGTCTAGAACATATCGTGATGGTCGGATTGTAAGTTACAAATGTACATAGTAAAGAAATACACTTTACCTAACTCTACACTAGACCAAGTTATACATAACTATTTCCTATGTGTTGGAATATCCTAACATCCCCCATTAAGAACAACTTGGGATAATATCGAAGGATGTACAAATATGACACAATAGGAGAAGGAAGGAGGCATTAGAGCCTATCCCCCCTTAGTGACAACTTCCTAAACTCCAACCATAAATCAAAGTTTAGTAAGCTTCACCTCTGTGAGAGCCTTTGTAAATATGTCTGCAACTTGATCATCGGTTGAAGAATATTTGACTTCAAGAACATGGTCATGAATAAGATTTATAATGAAGTGCATGTGTAGTTCAATGTGTTTGTTGTGCTGATGTTGGAGTGGAACTTTGCATAGTTGAATGGCACTTTGATTATCACACCAAAGTGCAGTCAAATGTTGCTACTGAAAACCAAACTCTGATAGGATTTGACGAAGCCACAGGGCTTCCTTAGTAGCTTCTATGGCACCACGATACTCTGCTTCTGCTTAAGAAAGAGAAATGGCACTTTGTTCCTTGCAAGCCCATGTAATAGGTACAGAACCAAGAGTGAAGACATAACCTGCAGTAGACTTTTGATCATCACGGTCACTAGCCTAATCAGAATTAGTGAAACCGACCAATAGAGGAGATGCTTATGCACTGTAATGAATCCCAAACTGAATTGTACCTTGAACATAACAAACTATTCTTTTAACTGCTTTCCAATGACTTTCATGTGGTTTTTGCATAAACCCAACAATAAGGCCCACATCACAGGAAAGGTTAGGATGGGTATGGGTAAGATACAAAAGTTTTCCTACAAGATGACGGTATACGGTAGCATCAACTTCAGGGGAAGTAAAAGTGACTAAAAGTTTGGCTCCAGATTGAAAGGGAGAAGGGGTTGGGTTACAGTCTTCCATGTGAAAGTGGTGTAGAAGATCACAGGCATACTTGGACTAGGAAAGGGAAATACCTTCCTTGGATTGAAAGACTTGAAGACCAAGAAAATAAAGCAAGTGTTCTAAGTTTGTCATTTCAAACTTCTTTTTAAGGCTAGACTTCACATGGTTTACAAGATTTGGATCAATACCAGTAAGGATAAGATCATCAACATAAAGAACAAGAATGATAAGAGACTTACCCACTTTCTTGGTGAAGATAGTATTGTCAGAATGACACCTAGAAAAGCCAGTATCTAAAAGAAAGCCATCCATTTTGGCATACCAAGCCCAAGGGGCTTGCTTGAGACCATAAAGGGATTTCTTAAGCCGACATACAAGGCTATAGTATGTTTGTATAAATACAATAGGTTGTTCCATATAGATTTCTTCATGCAAGTCCCCATGCAAGAAGGCAGATTTAACATCCGTCTGATGGACTTCCCATTTGAAAGAGGTAGCAAGGGAAAGAACAAGGCATATAGAGTTCATTTTGGCAACAAGGGAGAAGGTTTTAGTATATTCAATGCCTTCAACTTGTGAAAAACCCTTAGAAACAAGACGAGCTTTATGTTTATCAACTTTTCCATCTAGTCCATACTTGGTTTTGTAAACCCATTTGCATCTAACAAGTTTTCGTCCCTTTGGAAGAGGAACAAGATCCCATGTATCATTTTCTAATAATAAATGATATTATTCATTCATAGCTGCGTCCCAAGCTGGATGGCCTGAAGCTTTTGCAAAGGTGCTAGTATCATAATTCGTTGAAGCTTGAGCCAGTAAAGAAGAGGCTCTATCAAACTAAGAATGTGTATGTCATTGATATGTAAGATCACCAGCAAGAGCACCTGCTACATCCCGAGTAGCACGAACCCATTTTGGAAGATGAGGAGTTGAAGGAGGATCCTGAGAAGGTGGGGGAGGATTGTCATCCTCACTGTCATCATCTGAAGAAGAAATATTTTCAGAAGTAGAAGGGATAGAGAGAGGTGGCACATCCACCGAACTAGCTCGTAGGCCAATATAATTTCAAGCAAACTTTACATCTCTTCTAATGATAACTTTTGACTTAAGTGGAATAAGTCTATATCCTTTGACATCTTCATAATATCCAACAAAAATACATTTTTCACTCTTAGGTTATGAAACTTTATGTTTCTCATCTGGAATATGGGCCCATGTTTCACTTCCAAAATCACGAAAGTGACTTACATCTAGTTTAATTGAGCTCCATGCTTCTTCTGGAGTGATATTCTTTAAAACCTTAGTAGGAGCGTGATTTACTATGTAATTTGCACAGTTAATTGCTTCTGCCCAAAAATTAAGACTAAGTCCTTTAGATTGAAGCATACAATTAGCCATTTCCTTTAAGGTGTGATTGTTCCTTTTAGCTACACCATTTTTTTGTGGAGTATATGGAATAGTATGTTGCATTTGAATTCCATTCTCAATGCAAAAGTTGATGAATTTTTTGTTAATATATTCTCCGCCATTATCAGATCTTAGCTTAAGTATTTGATGTCCAGATTGTTTTTCAACAAAGGCCTTAAAGGCCAAGAACATGCTAAATACTTCACACTTGAGTTTTAAGAAGTATACCCAAGTGCGTCTGGAGAAATCATCAATGAAAGTTAAGAAATACTTGTAGCCAGAGAATGAAACAACTTGAAGTGAACCACATAAATAACTATGCACAAGCTATAAAGGGGTTGAGGCATGCCAAGAGGCATGTTTTTCAAAACTATCCCGATGATGTTTTCTGACTACACATCCGAAACAAACACCATCTCTGCAATATACCATAGGAAGACTTGTTACCATGTTTTCTTTACATAGATTTTGAAGGGAGCAATAGTTTAAGTGACCAAATCGCTCATGCCAAAGTTTGCTCACTTCATCATTATGAGCACCAAATATCAAGGGAAGATTTGATGACTCAAAGTTGTTAAACTTATACAACCTTGTAGAATCATCAGCAATGCCAATAGCTAAAATCTGTTTAGGATCTCTTAGGTCCTTAATTACAACATCGTGAGGTGAAAATTCAACGGTTTTACCTTCACCTGAATGAGTTATTTGATATACAAATAGAAGGTTGCAGGATAAGGTTGGAACACATAATATATCATTTAATTGACCATTGTCTAGATGAACAGTTCCAGTCCCTACAACACTAAGAGATCTATCATCACCAACATATATATTTTTGGTGTTACAATCATTTAAAGAAGAAAACATGGCTTTATCTTTTTCCACGTGATAAGAAGCTCCATAATCAATTATCCACTCATGAGAATGAGAAGAAGAAGACACATTTAGTGTGTAACTACACCGAGATGCTTGACAACCACATGTAGAAAGTGTTATTCCTGAGGATGAAGTTGAAGTTGAAGAGTGCTCCAAATGGATGTTATGCTTTTTCATTGTTGCTTCCAAGGCTTCCAACTTCTTAAAGCATTTGGATTCTAAGTGGCCATCACGATTACAAAAGTGGCAATGTCTATCGGTCTTTTTCCCTTTGTTTTTATTTGCCTTATCATTTTGGTTAAATGATTTTTCATTTTGCGACTGAAATTGCTTAGGACCCTTGTTTGGTTTAGGACCATTCTTCTTAGGATTCTTTGAATTTGGTTGTTGCTGGGCGACTAAGGCTTTCTTAGAAGAGTTCCCAAGATTAAGAAGACCAAGATGTAAGAGTTTTTTGTGTTCTCTTATTAAAGAATCATAAAAGGCATCAAAAGAGGGGGACTTGTAGTCTTGTCCTTGAGAAATAAAGGCTTCTTTAGTAGAATGGAAGGTGGAAACAAACACAGAGTAGGTTGGTCCCAACTTAGTAAGAATGGAATAGATATTGCTACCATCTTCTTTCTTAACCTTAACATCTTCCAAGAGAAGTCTAAGGGTCTTGAACTTGGACAAAAAATCTTCAACGGAAGAAAAATTATTGGGGTCCAATATAAGCAACTCAATTTCAGGTTGATGGGCTCTAATTTCATTTTTAATTCCAAAAACTTTAGTAAGTTGTTTCATTGCTTCATTAGGGGTATCAAGTTCTGTGATATGGAATCTAAGGTCTCAAGAAATATACATCCCTATCAATCCACGTGTTTGATCTTGCCAATTTTCCCATTTGGATGCCTTATCTTCATCTTTACATTTAGCTTCTTGGCCTGAGGCTATTATGTGAAGACCTTTACTTCTAAGTAAATCCACAATGTAGGACCACCATTGGAAGTAGTTGGTGCAGTCAAGAATAACTTGGCATGGAATTTCCATTTTAACAGAAACTGAAGTTGTAGATGCTGAAACTAAGTGTTCCAATATAATTATTTCGAAAAATTAGGCTGTTTAAAAAAAACGGCTCTGAAAACGGCTTCCGGATGAAGAAGTTATGGCTTTTTGAAGAAAAGTTGCTGAAGATACCTACAAAGTGTGTGAATGTGTGGAATAAATGATAACGTTATATTTAAAAAAATCCACAACACCCCCCCCCCCCCCCGTTTCCAAACTTAATCTAATTAGCTACTTAAAAAAAATTTTTATGTGATCCACTTTTATAAATAAGTGAAAGTCACTTTTACAAAGGTACTTTATGGGCTACTCACTAAATTGTAACTTAAATAAAAGATAAAGAGATTTTAAACTTATAAGTGACTCACTTGTTACATAAAGTAACTTTAAAACATAAGTTACATGTGTTTTTTGAAAAAGTAACTCAACAAAAAGAAAGAGTTGAACCCAAGACCTCTATTCTCATAAAGTAACTTTGGACCAAGTGAGCTAGTTTAAAGGATTAGTAATTTTTGGAAACGAGGAAGGGTTTTTTATTATTTTGATTAGTCACTAAATCTTTGGGGTGCATGCTTACTTGAAAAAGCTCTTTTTTCCTACAAAACAAAAAACCACACAACCTAACACGGACATGCAAAAAAAACCAAACCTTACGGCTTGAAGTTAGCTTTTGCCAGATACTATATATTTTTCTCAATGTTTCTGATTTTACGAGATAACACTAAGGCGTGGCGAAAAAGAGCATACACAATAGAAAAATTCTTCCTTTCTGTTTCTAATTTTCCGAGACCACACAGAGTCACGGGGCAAAGAGCATACACAGAAATGAAAGGTATAGATCCGATAATAAAAAACAGAGAGCTAAATAAACTAAAAGAATCAGAGATATGAATAACTAAAACTACAAATAAAGATTGTATACCTCCATATCTTAAAAATGACGTAGCTAGGGCTACCGAAAACCTTTTCGCATGAAACGAAAGGGGTTCCTCACTGGAACAGATGCTCCTAACACAATAGAGCAGTCCTCTTGACCGAAAGCAGTCAAAAATAGTAGATCTAGGAAACGACAGTCAGATGCAGTTGTACCAGCTTTAGATTTGGATCACCAATGGATGTGGCCCTCAAATTGCTCTGATACCATGTAGGAATTTTCAGGGTAAGTTCCTTAGATAGAACACGAAAGGACACCGCTCACAAACAGATCACAGATCAATACACCAGTATTTTTGACGTGGTTAAAACCCTCAAAGAGGGAAACAGTCCACAGCCTGAGCCAATGTGACCACTTCAGGCAATTTATTAATAAAAGAAAGAAAATTTACATAAGGTTCTCTCATGAACGGTCACACTGCAAATGACCCTCCATGCTCTTTAAATAGAGATCATGGACGAATTGGGTGCTAAGCCATAGATCAAGTGTCGATAATACCGAGGAGAGAGTGAACGGTTAGATCACTTCATGTCTAGAACATATCGTGACTGTCGGATTGTAAGTTACAAATGTACATAGTAAAGAAACACACTTTACCTAACTCTACACTAGACCAAGTTATACTTAACTATTTCCTATTTGTCGGAATATCCTAACATTACAATGACTTTTGGGATCACAAAGGTTTACAATATCTCTCATCATAGAGAGTCTCTTTGTCACAACTTTTCCCTTTCCTTCGAATTGTCTCCAAGGGCCTTTGTAACCTTCATTGTGTATATGAAATCATATTTAGGAGGCCATCAAAGAACAATTATAATCGAGAAAATAATTCAAAAAAAAAATTACTTAATAGTAATAAAAAGGGAGATATAAAAGTACTTATGTTTAAGAATAATGCTAGCTCCTTCTAGTCCTTTAGACTCCTAGTATCCAACTTGTCCATATCATCATCAAGATGCCATCCTTTCCTTGCAAGAGCCATGATTTCTTCTTTTAGCATAAATATTCGATCCTAGGGTCTTTTCACAAACCCCAGGCTTTCTTCCCTAAGATGTTATTGGCTTAATAGGGTTTACTAACCCTATATACTCAACCAAAAATTTAATAATTTCAACCCCTTAAATTATAGAAATGAAGATTCCATAATTCTTCACTTGATTTACAAAGAATCTTGGACCTGATAAAACTCTTCTTTCTAATATATCCCAAGTGGCCAGCTTTATGCTAAAAGCCAACTAGAATAAGAACTTAACTTTCTGAAAATAACGTAATGTTTCAAAATTGGTTTCCACTACCAACAATCCTCTCAAGGCTATACTAAAAGCATGGTCTTATAGTAAGAACTTACTATATACACCTTTATGGGGTTGTGAGACCACACAAGTCGCTCCTCTAGGTCCTAAATCTTTAGAAATGAAATGGATAACATGTTCACGATAGGAACCCATTTCTATGTCAAATAACTTATGAAATCTAAATATCTTTCCTTCTTCCACCCATGGATTAAAAATGTGCCATGTTCAACAGTTGAAGCATCTACCATTGTCATTATTCCTTTAAATATAAGGATTCAAAATATAGATCGCTCTCCATTTTGTGTTTTCCATTAATACCTGCAGAGGGTCGTCCCCTCTTTTAGCCATTTCCTATTTTCTATCCAAGACATTGACGCATATGAAGGATGGCTAGGGTTGGAGTTTTCCATATTAGATCACTACCAATCATAAGTTCTATCCTAGATCTTATCCATTGTTCAACTAAAAGTGGATAAATGTACTTTGATTGGATAAACGTAAATGTTTTATGATTCTCTAAAGACTCTTAGCATCCAATGCTTTTCCAAAATTTTGAATATTCTTTAGTATCTAACCCCTCATGATTTTGGTCTTGGAAAGTCATTTCCATTAGGGATGCCTCCTTTTCTTTTCCTTTCATTCTAGATAAAAGGAAAGAACTTTTTTTCTAATATTTCCCAAGCTACCAACAAGAATATAAGTTAGGGAATTCCAATATCCCAGAATGAACTCTACTAAGTTTATTGTGTCACCCACGAATAACCATCATGTGATTATTTTTCTCACGTTTTGATATGGAAAGAACTAATCTCCATACATATAGTCGTTAAATCTTAGCATAAATCCCGAGTATTTGAAATTAGTGTAGTTGGTTGATTTCCCTTTGTAACATATCTTTCAAACAATTTAAAGATATTATAGACTTGTGTAGGTTTGCTTCTATCCCGAATGCAACATCAAATGATTTTAGAGCTCTAATGAGGCTTCACATACTAGGCCTCTTTACTATAGCCTACATGAAATAGGATAACATCATCCACCAATAGAAGGTTCCCAAACAATAGCAGCATTTGTTAATGGTTTATAAACTTCATGTCATTTCCTTATACAATTGTTAAGGTCCTCGTTAATAATTAGAAATATTAAAGGATATTAGAGGAAAAGTTTCAACATAGTCTCCACAATGATTTGAAAAATGTAAATCTTGACCCAATTGATAATTACATATAAAGATGATGAGCATAGACAATGTTCAATCAAATTGACAAACTCTACATTAAAGCTAGAACAAAGATGAATGAGCATCAAGTACATCTAGTTTTCCTTATCAAAGGCCTTGGAAAAATTGAGCTTTATACTTGTAGCAAGGATTTTCGCAGTTTTCATGGTATTGTTGAGATTTTTGTAATTGATTTCAAAGCAAGGGTTAGCCATGCTCAAAGCAAAAAATGACTCTGCAACTCATGAAGAGAGAAGAAAATTTGAATTTGTAGTTGAATACCACTTTGGAGAGTTTGTTCATCTATTTAGGCATGGGTCTCTTGTTATGTGTTTGTCAAATTCAAAATCTAGCCATGGATTTGGGTGTTGATGCCAAGTATCTTATGAATGGATTGGTCTCCATACCTTTCCAGATGCCCCTAGAGTTGCGACTGGGTAAATTTTATTTTTTATCATACTAGTTAAAATAATAATAATAATAATATTAAATAAATAAATATTGGCGTAATACACACACACACACACACACACACACACACATATATATATTAAGTCGTAGATGTTGCATCCCCAAGTCACAAATCCTCTAGCCTCAAGCCACAACTATTGCAAGTTTAACACATAGTTATTGCAACTAGATACAAGCAATTGTTTTATGGAACTAGTGTTGCATATTTAAGGTACGGTTGTTATTCCCTTACTCAAATAAAATAATTCTCGTGTAAATGTTGCTACCATGTATCTATGCCTCAAATTCAATATTGATAAGGACTTGTCAGGTATATATATATCTATATATATTATATATAATATATATATATATATATATATATATATATATATATATATATATATATATATATATATATATAATATATATATATAATATATATATATATATATATATATTAATATATATATATATATATATATATAGATATATAATCTGTTTTATTCTAAGTCGCAAATACTACATCCCCAAGTCACAGCTCCTACAACCTCAAGCCACAACTATTGTAACTTAATGCACAATTACTGCAACTAAATATAAATAACTATTTTATGGAACTCTTGCTGCAACCTCTTGGAAGTCATAGCTCTTGCAACCTCAAGGCACAATTGTTTCCACTTTAACATATAGTTACTGTAATTGGATACAAGCAACTACCAAGGCACAACTCTTGTGACTTTAACGTATAGTTACTGTAATTGGATACAAACAACTATTTTATGGAACCATTACTACAAACTTAAGTTACAACTGTTGTAAATATGATGCAAATGTTGATCATAGTGCTCTATGTAGGTGATCTATTATACAAAGGTATTTCAACCTGAGCTATTTCTATGGTCAAAATCGCTCATGATAGTTTTTCCATGATAACTATGGATCTATTACAGTTCTTCCTTGGACTGGAAATCAACTAGAATGATTCAGGGATCACAATTGCTCAACTCATTATGTGAGAGATCTCTTAGTTCAGTTTCACATGACATGTTACAAACCAAGAAATACATCTTTCATATTGGGGATACACCTTGAGGATGGAAAGGGTACACCATTGGTTGGTTAGATCATGCACAGAAAACTTATGGGGAGTCTCCTCTATATCACTCACTCCCGTCCAAATTTCTCATATGCAATAAGCACAATTTCTAGATGCATTCAAGAGCCAAATGAGCTGCACTGGAAAGATCCCAAGCACATACTCATATATTTCTAGGGAATAATTAGTTATGGGATTTATCATGTCACATGATTTACTTTTAATTTCATTGGCGACACTGATTCAGAATGGGATGGAAATAACATTAATCACAAGTCCACTTTCAGGTATGTCATTAGTTTGGGTTTTGATCCCATTTGTCGGTTCAACAAAAATCAAGATTCATTATGTAGTGAGATGTACTTTAGATCTCATTAGCCACATTGATTCAAATTGGGTTGGTCATAACAATGATTACAAGTCCAATTTCAAGATATATTGTGAGTTTGGGCTCTGCCCCCATTTGTTGGCCCAACAAAAAGCAAGATTCATTATGTAGCAAGATGTACTTTGGATCTCATTGGCCACACTGATTCAGATTAGATTGGCAATAACATTGATCACAAATCCACTTCAGGATATGTTCTTAGTTTGAGCGCTGGCCCCATTTATTGGTTTAACAAAAAGCAAGATCCATTATGCAGGAGGATGTACTTTGGATCTCATTGGACACACTAATTCACATTTG
The DNA here is from genome assembly GCA_000404065.3 of Pinus taeda. Lineage (NCBI taxonomy): Eukaryota > Viridiplantae > Streptophyta > Pinopsida > Pinales > Pinaceae > Pinus > Pinus taeda. Next base: position 92,683 of record APFE031288958.1, read on the forward strand.
GTTGCCAATAACATTAATCGCAAGTCCACTTCAGGATATGTTCTTAATTTTGGCTGTGATCCCATTTGTTGGTCCAACAAAAAGTAATTTGTTATTTCTTTGTTATCAACAGAGGTTGAATATAAAGGTGTAGTCAACATTTCGATCACGACATGATTGCCTAATACTTGTATTTTTTTTTTCAGTGTTGTATTTTGAAGGGGGTTATTCCGATGTGGTTTTCCTCTTTTCTCTAGTTGCAACTATTTTGTATTGCTTTGATGCATTTTAAAATGAATACTTTACATGGCTTCTTATTGAAACCCATTCATTATTTTCTCTCTAATAATTCTTTATAAAGTATTGGAGGCAATATACACTTCATTATACTTAAATTACATTAATGAGTGGATTATTAGTCACTCCACAAGTGCATGCATGAGTTTTTACTAATTTCCATTTGCTTGAGAAAATAAACTAATCCCTGCATGACCTAGTTTTTCTTCTTTATAGATTTCACTTAATTCAGCCATGTAAATTAGATTATATTGAATGATATTCTCTCATCATTTTCTTTCCCTTTTCTAATTGCAAATTTCAATTTTTTTTAAAACTAATTGAAGTTCTGTCGTCGTTCCAAAACCTAAAAGAGCAATTAAGTAAAAGTTATTTTAATTTTTGGCTGGGTATTAAACCCAAAATCATATTTTTAGTTTTTCAGTATGAATATTTTTGTTTTTAATATATAAGATAAATTGTAACCTTTTCATCGATTTTTTTGGGAAATCTTAAAATCGATATTGTCTTGAATTCATTCAAACATTTAAGGCAATGGAATTCAAAGATTTAGACAATGTTCCAGCATCAAAATTGCATCACCTAAGAAACTGTAGAGCAATTTCTACGAAATAAAACAGGAGAGTGTTGTGTCTTAAATGTTTTTTCTAATTAATGTGTTTGTGCAACCAGGTTATTCGTTGCTGTCATTTAATGCCGTTATGCCGCTGCATTCGGTCTTTAATGTATCGAGTACGATCATTGCTTCCGAGTTCTGAAAGAGGTAGCTGCTTTCGGAGAATCCTATTTCCACCTCTATCACATATTTAATGAGCCTTGACATGCTGGGGCGATAGTGTAATATAACGGGCGCTGTTTTTTTTTCTCTGGTGGTCATCACGGCGCCCGTTATATTACGCTATCGCCCCAGCATGTCAGGACTCATTAAATATGTGATAGAGGTGGAAATAGGATTCTCCGCTGCTTTCTACAGTCTCCGTTGTACAACCCTCTATATATTTCTATATTCGATATTAATTAGATGTATCATGTCGGTATGATTTTGGTGTGCGTTAAGTTACATGTTCTTAGTAGTGGTAAGTGGCGTGGGATGTTTTAATGAGTTTTTAATCTATAAATACATTCAATTCTTTCCAAATTGAAAAACACCCATAGAGTTCAAATTTACCATTCCAATACCTTTAGAACAACACTGATTAGTCACTACAGTTGTTCATTAGGCCAGTGACTGCCAAGGAATTTGTCTCTCAAAATTGCTCCAAGAACAAAAAACAACTTGGGACATTAGAAAACTGCAATTAAAATAAATTCAGGTTTTGAATCCACACGGATGACTAAAATAGTAGAACAGAAAAATGCTACTGCAATAATATTCAATATGAAAATCGTTGTCAAACGCCTTTATTATCGCCTGCATAGCCATGGCGTGTAGGATATGGAAGAGAAATTACCAAATATCACAATGCTGTGGCGTACGGGGAATCTGGATCTGTAGATTATAACTTTACCAGCCGACTTGTCTCCACATTTAGGGCAATTTGAAAATAAGCGCTAACGGGCATACTATAGGGCATTAAATGCCCAGCTACATGTGCCCTCGTTAGCTCTTTAACACTCTTGTGGTGATAGATAAATAAAAAATACGCGCCCGCGTGTTAAAGAGCTAACGGGGGCGCATGTAGCTAGGCATTTAATGCCCTATAGTATGCCCATTAGCTCTTTTTAGGGCTCCTGTCACGAGCTTGCAACATGCTGTGTCATTAGTGTTGATGGCCAACTCCTGGTGAACCAGTGGTGAACCTACTAAGATCTTTCACACTCCGGCGACCTTTACAACGCCTTCCACGGCTTCCATGGTCTTGCTGTCCCTTCGATCCTTTGGCGAACTTCCTTCGAACTTTGGATGAAGACTCAACAAAACAACTTCCTCACAGCAGATTTTTATAAAAGCACAGAGATACTCAAATGGTGGAAATATTGTGTACTCATATTATTTCAGATGCTCATATGATTTACAGAGAGAAAACTCTTTACAGAGATAGACTGTCACCACATTTACTGGACTATATACTGACTGTAAAGATCGAGTAATACCAGAGGCTTCCTGGCGATGGACAGACTCTGCCTCAGAATTTTCAAAGAAGAATACACAGACTAAATGACTCTAATGGTTCAGCCACTTTAGGTTCTCATCAGTACCGAGCATACTGATGCGCATGCTTCCAAACCACCTATGAATTTGAGTAATTTCATGGTGCAAGCAGATCAGATGCGCAGGTTCGCAGATGCAGAGCAGGAAAATACTCTACTCAAAACACTCCAGACTCTAAACTCCTATGACTCTCTAAACTCCGATGCCCTAAGAATGAGCCTTACCCTTCTTTATATAGGAGAGAAGGGGGGGACAAACATCGTCCTAGGTCGGCACAAAGAAAAGACTTAAAGCAAAAGGAATCATTGCTTTTCAGTTTTATCAGAGCGACATCCGCACAAAATTCGGGTCCATCATATGGATTGAATAATCGCTTTTGGGTAACGTGTCCGATATAGTCTGTAAAGTAGATTCTTTGTACTAAAAGTTATTCAGACATGACTAAACACAATGGATGCTTTTGTACTAAAGCCCACAAGAAAAGATTTTATTACAATGTGGAGATTTTTAAACAGTAAAATCCACGAAAACACTAGTCACAATTTGGCCCTTGTGACCGGTACATACTCAAAATATCGTGAGACCGAGAAATCTGACTTGTTTATATTGTATGATGTCCCAAGCTTTGGTGTAGATCCACCGGACGATGATGGGCCTTCCTAGAACGGTTTGATGCTGTACTTTGGTGAGGACCAGCCACTCCATGTGCTCCGGCATATATTCTTCAAGGGAATTATTGTAAGGAGCATCTTTGTAAGTTGTCCACTCAGTGTCTACCATCTGCTTAACAGTGTGATAAACTGGATGGTTACAAGCTGTGTTACAATCCATGATACAAGGTTTTCCCATATTTTTGCAATATTTCTCATGTTCTACCGGATCCATCGCGGTTTTATTAACTCCGTGGTATCTCCACCATTCTCTAAGCCATTCATTTTGTTGATATCCTTGATAATGCCCGACTGTGCTAAATTTAAGCCTGGTATAGTGGGTTTCTGTTTGGTCATCAACATTAAGAAATTGCCACCATAACCTTTTATAATCTACAAAATCAAAGACTGTATCAGGAAACATGATCTGAGGGTCATTCCTGGGCCATCTTGCTACCATATGAGTTTTGACATGGCCAGGTTCATTCCACAAATCACGGTTTCGGTATATGAAGACATGTCTTTCAAAGATACCCATACTTTTCCCTCCATGGTACCATATAGTAGCAATGTTGTGAAAGTTTTGTTCTAATGCTATCCTTGCGTTCTCAGCATTTCTTCTGGCTTTGTCTTAGACCATGTCATGTATTCATGCTCTTCCCTTGGGATAAACTTTTCTTTCTGGTACATACAACTGAAGATCCGTATGGGGTTGTAGATTGGCGTCTAGGACCTTTGTATTTCTAAGTTGCCATGTGGGTCTCCAATCTCTTTTATATGTTTCCCATTCTAGTTCATCTGGCACAATCCTCATTGTTTCTCTCTTTCGTTCCTGTTCCCATTTAGTAACAGCAACCAAAACTTGTGCCTCTTTCTGCTCAATGTATTCTCTGCTTAAAAAATCAAGAAGGTTATTTTCTTTACCTTTAATATGTTCAATAGAGAAATAAAAATTGGCAAACAGCACCTGCCACCTTGCAAATTTCACTTCTCCAGCCTTCTTAATATTCTTTGTCAATACCTTTTGCATGGCTGATGCATCAATCCTAAGGAGAAAAGGCTTATTTATCAGATAAACCTCAAATTTGCTTATACAGTTCCATGCAGCTTTGACTTCTCTTTCAATGACAAAATAATTCCTGTTCTACCGGGTTCCAGACTCTGGAAGCAAACTGAACCACCTGTTCTTCTTTACCAATCCTTTGTTTCAAGACTCCTCCCCAACCAACATTACTCGCATCAAACTCAACAATTTTAAAAGCCTGATCATCGGTTACATATAGAATTGGTAGAGATTTTACCTTAGCTTTGATTTCCTGGACAGCTTTAGTGTGAAGGTCTGACCACTCTGGCGGATTTTTACCCAAACTTTTGTTGAGGATTTTCCTGTCATTGGCGCAATCCTGATAAAAATTACTGACATAATTAAGGCAACCCAAAAATCTCTGCAACTGGGTTTTATCCTTGAGCTCATCTGGGAATTTTTCTGCAAAATCAATGGCATGCTGCTGGAGATAAATCTGCCCATTGCAGATTGTATGTCCTAAAAACTTTATAGAGGTCTGAAAGACTTCTACTTTCTTTTTGCTCAGGACTAACCCATTTTTCTGAACTAACTTTAAGAAAATATTACATGCTTAAAGTGCTGATCTATATTCTTAGAAAAAATCAAAACATCATCGATATAAACAATCAACTAGTCAAAATAAGGCTTGAAAATTTCATCCATCACCTTCTGGAACTTTGAGGGAGCTTTTTTGAGTCCGAATGGCAATGAATTCCACTCATAATGTCCTGCAGGAATACTGAAAGCAGTTTTAAACTTATCTGATTCTTCTATAGCCACCTGCCAAAATCCTACCTTTAAGTCAAACTTCGAGAATATTTTAGCACCTGCAATTCTTCTAATCAAGTCTCCTTTGTGTGGAATTGGGTAGGTGTCATCTGCAAGAACTGAATTCAAAGGTTTATAATTGATGACAAGTCTTGGGATACCCCTGATTTGTTTTGCCCTTTTGTTCACATAAAACCCATAACAATTCCATGGGCTATTTGATTCTCTTATTAGTCTTCTGTCGAGCAGTTGCTGGATCTCTTTTTGGCAAAGATCCCTATACTCTTTGTTCATGGGAATTTCTCTGCTCTTGCAGGGTTTTCCGGCAAATCCTTCTTTGTATGGCAGTCTGATAGTATGCTATTTTCGATGCCAAAAAGCATTTGGCTCTTCTGAACAACATTTTTCTTCTAGCTTTTGCTTCAAATCTTGAATTCTTCTTTTTACCTGAGGCAACTTTAGCTGTTCTTTAATCCTTATCTTACTCTTCAGATCTTTGAGATCTATCAGTAAGGATTCTGCCTTATCTAACTTCTGCATTGCCTGCACCATAGTAAAGACCCTTGGACTGGAGACATAAGGCAGTTCAACCTTCTTCTTTTTGCCTTTTGATGTGGGGACTGAGATAAAGTACCTGGATTTTCCTCACTTTAATCTGACTGAACCATGTGGTTCAACTGCAGCAAGGAATATATTTCCTAGAATACAATCAACAGGAATATCTGCAACAACAACCTTCATATATACACAATCTGAATCAAAACACAATGAAGCTCTTGGAACTTCATACTAGAACTTCTTATTACCAAGACCCACAACGTTTCTTTCAGCAGAGACCCAATATCTGGCTGGAATGTTCTTCATATTACGGATATTAATATCTGCACCTGAGTCTAATAATGCAATCATTTGAAAAATATTTCATTGAATACAGATGTTTACCTTAACATGATGCTGCTGATAGGTAATAGTAAATAATATCATGTCCTTGAATCCGAAATTTGGGTCATGCATACCTTCAGAAATTTGGATTTCATGTGCAGCTTGATTCTAGGGATCATCCTCATCTTCGTTTTCTTCTTCATATTTTTGGCTAGCTGCAACTTGTTTTCCCTTATGTATTTCTGCAATCTAGGTTTTGATCGCAGAGATTTCTGCTTTGATGTGGTGGATTTCACCACTCACTTCTCCAAGAGTAAGTGACCTTACTCTTCCTAGTTTTTGGTGATGCATTTGAAAAGATTTTGTATTCTATTCATAAGATGCATCAACAAACAATGGTTTCTTGCCTGACTCCTTAGAAGCTTTAGTTTTCAACTGGTCTGTGAAGGCTTCGATCAAGCGATTTTTCATGTCACCATCCTCCATAGCTCGAATTTGAGACAAAATTTTTAATTCTGCATCTTCGTTTGTAGATGCCATCAATACTTTTTCTTTCGGAGGCTTTGTTTTTTCTTCTTTGCTGGAACTATCAGAGTAATCAGAATCATCCTCATAGAAGGCATGACAAGCACATGCATCTGAATCTGAACATGAGCATTCAGATGAATCTGTTTCGGAATATTGACCCATATTTGCCTGAAGTTCTTCTTCTGCCAAGGAGCTAAAAGAGTCAAGAGAAGTTTCTTCTAGCTGGTGCTGCTAGGCTGTATCTCTGATTGTGAGATTGGGGCACCTTTCTGTGACATGAGTCACAAAATTACATCTAAGACAAAAGAATAGGGCCTCTATGCTCTTTTTTTACTTGTTTGGCTTTTTGAGCATAGCCAACTGTTTTTTTCCCTTTGTTAAGCTTTGATTCTTCCCCTTGCGGGCACCTTGAGGCAGTATGCCCATTCTGTCCACATAGCCAACAAGTGACCTTGTTCCATTTTTCTTGCTTAGCAGAGTATAGATGGATATCTGAGGGATTATAATAATGAGTGTTTGGCACATACCTGTAATATCCTTTCTTTCTGTGCTTCTGATTTTTATCCCTCGTGGGATATATTCTTCTTCTCTCATTTGGGTAATTTCTTTTATTTTTGTAGAAAGTCTCTCTGAATTCTCTTTTAGCCCTTTTCTTAGACTTCCTCTTCTTGACCAAAGGATCATCTACCGTCAGTCCATATCTGCTGCAAATGGACTTTCTATTTGGTAACCTGGATAATTTTTCTAAGGATTTATTGACTTTTGAGCTTGTACAAAGACTTACCATTGCCTTTGTGATCTGTGAGTAAATCTCACCCCATGTGTAAGATTCAAACGACAACTGGAAGACTTCCTGCATTCTAATATAATCAACAAATTTTGAAGGTAGAGTAGCGAGATATACCTGTTTCCATAACAGGTTCTTCGAGTCTTTTACCTCGTAAATTATCTGCATCCCATCACGATGGAAATAATCATACTGCGACATTTTATGGCATTTGAGGTTCATGAGTATAACCACATGTTTGTTGGCGTTCTCCATTTCACTTCCACACCAATGTTCCAGAATCATTGATGTTAATGCGCTAATCATGTTGCTGATAACTGTGCCATATGGATTATGTATAATGTCACCTTTCTCATCTTTGAGGACTTCTGCCTCCATTGTTTCAATAAGTTTTGGAGAAGACTCAGTCTCCCACCACCTGAGAAGTGTTCCTGTAAAACATTGAATGATTGTCCTGCAAGCATTTATTTCAGATTTTCCTCTGAGACACATGAGCTTATATTTTGTGTACATTATATCAATCATTTGGCGAATCTGACCAATGCTCATATTATCTATATTCCATTCCCTATGAGAGTCAGGGAAGAAGATGTGTGCTTCAGGCAATTTTCCTTTTCCTTCAATATCAAGAGCATCATACCTACAAAATCTATGTTCTAGGGGCTCATAGATGGGAAGAATTTGTGTCTCCTGAGATTTTTTCTCTGTTTCTTTGGCTTTTGCTTCGGCCTCTACTTCTTGAAATAGAGAAGCAATGGTAATGTGTTCTGATTTATCAGCGTCTGATGAAGAAACAATTTCTTTGGGGAAGAGAGCAGGAAACTTATGAATATTTCTGACTGAATTTTCAATCTTTATATTTCTTTTCACCAAAAAAGAATTTGGAATTGGCTTTTCAACTTTTGTCAACTGAACTTTTTCAACTTTTTCTGCTAACCCAGTAAGAAGAGTTTTAGTTGTGTCAATGTGACCAACTAATCTATCTCCTACCTCTTCTATTTTGTTCAATGATTCTCTGGCATAAGTACAGGAAATACTGGAATCAAATTGAATATTATTCAAACAGCTATTAACACTATTTAATGAAATCTGTACAATATCTATCTGCTTCTTTACATCATCTGTCTTTGTTACATTCATCTCTAGACCTTTGAGAGTAGTATTGGTCCAGTTCAATTGTTCACTAGCCTTTTGGATTCTTCCGTCAATTCCTAAGGCATTGTCATCTTTTTGGACCAATGGGATAGCTTTAGTTGCATTGGTATTATCTCCTAATATGATTCCTTTGTAAGGAGGAAATGTAGTAGGAGTTTCCACTTTAGACCCATCTAATGCAGTCCATCCGTGTTTGTCAGCTGTGGTACTGGAGGAGGCTTCAATAAAAACATTAATGGGAGCAATCTTATCTTTCCAGGAATAGAAAGATATCCATGTATTATTCATCTCCATGTAATGTTTCCAATCAGCTGCATATTGTCATTTTTGCTCTGGAGTGTATGCTTGATCAAATTCTTGGGCGTGAGGATTTGTATACAAATCCCCAGTTAAGCATAGCCTTCATCCATTTAGCACTGATCTGTGATTTCAGGCATCCATCCATAACCGAGAAGAACTTGTGCATTTCCATAACTACAGGTTTCTTACAATCAGCAGGGATTTGTTTAAACCTACATTCTGGAATCAGATGTGATTGTTCTAGTATTCCCAGATCATATTTGGGCTTTGCTGGTCTCATTAGACATATCATCTCAGTTAATTTGGGGTCTTCTTCTTCAACTGTTTGCATCATCAGTACATGGTCTAAATCTGGTTCTGGTTCATGAGGAAATGGGATGTCAGAACATTTGGGATTCGGACACGGGTTTACAGAAGTAGAAGGAGGGGCGACACCAGTTCTAGGATTGTAATATGAATGTACATTCTGTTCGGCTAAGGTAAGCATATTTATGACATCTTGACATTCTGGACACTTTACTTCTAGAGATGAATAATTTACAAGCTATGCTAATCCATATAACTGGTTATGTCTACAGGAAGAAGACGAAGAACAAGTTGTATCTACAACAGAAGGATCTCTGTAATATTTGGAAGATTTACAAGCAATATCAATTCCTTGACGGTGTATGGTAGATCTTCATGGAAAATATATAATAGCACCAAAAGGAGTTTCAGTAATATTTGCAGAAGTGATGTTTCTTGGCACTATTGGCTTAGGATTATCTACTGCCTAATGAGCTGGAAACTGCAAGTCTTGCCATTTGATCAAATGATGTTGGACTTTTTGATTTCGGGGATCTAGGTGTATGGCGAATGGCTGGCCATAAAGTATTAGTATGTCGCAAACAAGGCTTAGTCTGGATAGCTACATTGTTTCTCTTTTTCTTCATGTCGAAACCTGTTGTTTGAATTTGCAGCTGAAGAATGTCTGCGATGGTTTCGTCATACACATATACAGAGAAATTTGGGTAGCAATCAAAATACACAGGGCCATCAGATAAGGGTACCACTATTCCACAAATAATGGAGTCAGTATACCTATTGTGCGTCATATCACGCACTGTTGCAAGCACAAAAGTATGTAATCATTTATGGACTAAAGGATTAATTCCAACTCTAATACAACCTAGATGCAGATAGTTTGTCTTCAATTTCTTTGCTTCAACTTGTAATGTTTTGGGATCCAACAGAGAAATAATCTGAATAATATTAGAGTTTTTCTGGACTTGACTGACAGATTATTTAATGCTAATTCTAGATGCAGCAATCAAATGAAAGAGGGCTAAATTGTTGTAGATCTAACCCAGAATATTATAGATCTGATAAGAAAGTATAAGATAATGCAAATAAACCCAAGAATAATATGAAATGATTCTTTATTATCAAACCCTTAAGGTAGGGCAACACCA
>APFE031288958.1:130948-144926 GCA_000404065.3 Pinus taeda
CACAATATTAAACAGGACATCATCAGCTAGACACAATCGAATAGCACTAATCGCTCTTTCATCCATCTCGGCCCACTCACTATCTGTGATGTTGTAAGGCTGTTTGGACTTGCCCAACAATGCCTTTGCCATGCCATGTTGGACAAGCAAATCATGCATCTTCACCTTCCAGATCTCAAAATTATTCTTGCCATTAAATTTCTCAATTTCAAACCTGGCACTTTTAGTTTTCGCCATTTGTATCAACAAAAAAAAACACAATAATCTCCAATATCCAACTTTAAATACCAGCAACAAAACAAACTGTCTATGCCTTTCTGCCTTTGTCTTAAAACAAAAGTGTATTTTTACTTGTTGATTGTGCAAGTTACATTACACAACCGAGCAAAGCACTGGAACAATGCATCACTGGCGTATTTTTAAAAAAAATGCGCCTTTCAACAAATGCGCGCTAATGGAAATTCATTTTGGCATACAAACCAAATAAACGCCTTCTATCAGCACATATTATAACACATAATACACCGCAAAGATATCATCTGCAAATTGGTATTTCTGTTCTCGTTTTAACTTGCACATTGGTATCTAATAAATTGTCAAATTATTAGTATACTATGTGGTTATCCGAATCCTTAATACGATTATCTTAAATCTGGTTGCAATATAGTGTGAAACGTTTAAAAAATGCAAGGATTGCTTCCCATATTCTTGTATTTCATTACTTCTCAACGTGCAGGCATGTTTGTTTAAAAACAAAAACAAAATACCTGGAGTACGCACCAGCAATACCACCGCCACGCAATGTAAGGTTATGCACCAGCGTTCAATTAATTAACCCACGCTGCCTGATCCAATACACAGGCACCGCCTATGCACCAGCGATTCTCCACGCACCAACAGCTGGTCCACGGTACCACGCAGGTAAGGCTCCACAGTCAAGACAACGCGCACCAGGCAATAGAAACCTCCACGCACAGCAATCAATCGAATACCAACGTAAGTAATGGAATACCAACGCACCAACAGCAGTGCGCACCAGCACTGTTTCAGACTATAAAATCCTCTATGCAGTTTGGACAGCAGTCCAACACGGCCACGCAGCAGTCGAATACCTCCACGCCTTAGCACTCCACCTCCAGCACTTGTTGCACCTCCAACTGCTCTCATACCACTTGTTGGAGATTAGATGCACAGTGGAAATTAACAAACAAATACACAACATACTTAATCATGTACAGAAAACACAGTTTTTAACGTGGTTCACCCAATCAATCTGGGCTACGTCCACCAAACATAGGCATCGACAATTTATTAATCAAAACAGAAGATTACATCAAGAAATCCTCACAAAACTCTCATACACTGTTAGCCAACATCCGAATGATTGCCTGTTATATAGCATAGAGAATCTAACAGCCTCATTAACTCACTCACATCAAATATAGGAGGCATTAACTCCCTCACAACAACCTGGAGCTAATCTAGGAACTGAATTTCTATTGTTGTCACCTACAGAGATTTCTGCTTATTTCATTCCAAACAGAAAATCTCAACAAGCTAAAGTTATTTTAGTTTTTCATTTGAGTATAAAATCCAACATTATCCCTTTTTAGTTCTTTAGTATGTAATAATTTTGTTTTTAGTATATAAGATAAATTGTGACCCTTTCATCAAATTTGTGTTCTGTTGTGTCTAGAAGATAAAGCGGGAGGAGAGTGTTGTGTCTAGAATGTTTTTCTGTTTAATGTGTTTGTGAAACCAGGTTGTGTTGTGTCATTTAATGCCGTTATGCTGGCCCATTCGGACTTTAATGTATCGAGTACGATCATTGCTTCCGAATTCTGAAAGAGATAGCTAATTGCTAAAGTCTCCGCTGTAATTAATATATATATATGATTTTGGTATGCGTATGATGTGGGAAGTGGCGTGGGATGTTTTAATGAGCTTTTAATCTATAAATACATTCAATTCTTTCAAAATTGAACCCATAGAGTTCAAATTTACCATTCCAATACATTTCAAACCACACTGATTAGTCACTGCACTTATTCATTAGGCCAGTGACTGCCAAGGAATTTGTCTCTCAGATTTGCTCCAATAACGAAAAGACTTGGTACATCAGAAAACTGCAATTAAAATAAATTCAGGTTTTGACTCCACACTGATGACTAAAATAGTCGAACAGAAAAATGCTACTGCGACAATATTCAGGTTGCCCAAATAGTGAAACAGATCATCAATAAGAAAATCGTTGTTAAGCGCCTTTACCTTCGCCTTTACTATCGCCATTAAGCCTGTAGCTAATAGGTATACTGAAGAGAAATTACAAATATCACAATGCCGTGGCGTAGGGGGAATCTGGATCTGTAGACTCTAAATTTAGCAGCCGACTTGTCTCGACGTTTAGGGCAATTTGAATTTGTGTTAAAAGCGCGAACTTCGATGTGGCTTACCAATTAATATATGCATGGCCAATTTGACAACAACAATGATTTTACGCTTATTCTAATTGCGGCTTGATTGTGGTTGATAATGAGGAAGAGATCAGCCAAATCCAAAACGGCAGTCAGAAACTTGACTGACCGGTCTGTTGATATACATATAAGGGTAGGATCGATTCTAAGGAACACCTATACACTTAAGCCCGGATGCAGTAAGATGCTGAGGCGCAAGAAGATATACGGAAGCTATGCTCCCCGAGGCAAGAGCAGCTTCTTCTACGATGGGAGTTGTGAGCCATTCGTGTGGATCCACAGTCCCACTCATTCTGCTAAATATCTGATGTCACCCATGCCAGCCAAGCAGCAATACATCAATCTTGATGACCTTCGAGAATGCCTGGAGATGAAGATTTGCATGAACGGTGGCACTGGCAGTTTCTATGTAATGAAGACGTCAAGCAGCTGTTACTAGTTTCATTAAGCTTCATTGTTGAGGCCAGTATCTCTCTATATTCATATGTACTTTAATTCCAGCTTTTAATTATAATTTTTTATATTTAATCTCCTTCGGGTGTTTTTTTTCCTTCTCGACAACTTTGCGCAGTTACTTCCTAGGGAGATCACCGATATTTTCCTCTCTGCAAGGCGTTAGGCTGGCATAATTTGGATTTTGATGGATAATTTTATTCACTGATTTGAAAAGACTGTGGATAAGTTATTTTTCTAAGATAGAGAAAAGTTGAGACCTAGAACATGTCAAAAGGAGACGGGACTACAGTGAAGATGTTCTACAGTTGTCACTGCGCAATTTTGTATAGTTTTATTATTAATTTATTGTTGCTTCTTTGTATTTTGTATGATGTTGTATGTTTGAATATTTATATGTGTTTTTAGAATCTGATTTTGGACATGGGTAACAATTTTTATTAGGTTTGTATCTATCACCAATAGAGATCAATTTTAAGCATCGATTTAATATTAGTCTAAAGGGATCAAATTTCTTCAAGTGCAAACATATTTAAAGTGGAAAGAATACAATGTGTAATTTCATTGTTTAAATTGTATTCTTGAATAATATATATTTTTTAAATATAAGTCCAATATTATTCAATATTAAAATATTTTATTCATAATTTATCTTACACATTTTATTATACAAAACATTAAAATATTTTCTTTTAATATATTCATTATTTTTTTTACTATAACCTACATTGCTTTTCTATTTAGAGAGTATTTTATTTTAGTTTGAGAGGACATGTGTTAACTCAAGCGAACGTTAATTCATATTAACATATTTTATTCCTAACTTATCTTAGATATTTTATTTATTTTAGTTTGAGAGGACATGTGTAAGGTCCTCGGGTGTGCGATGCGGTTGGGCGCCGGGCGATCGGGCGCACGCACACGACAGGCGGTTGTGCGACCGATATGCGACATAACATATGCGACGAAGGTTGTGCGAGCATGTGGAAAATGGCTAAGGCATGGAGCGTTTATACCCTTGCGAGAGTGTTTGTGGTGATGGGGTGGCCGACCTACAATGAAGGGGTGTGGCCGACTTGATGAGCGCCCAAGCGTTGTGTGCAGAGGGGTGTGTGGGTGGTCGGCTGGGAAGCCCACCCACACCCCACGATGGGTATATACATTCGATGGTTGAGCGTTCAAAGGACTCATTCAACAACGCACTTGATCAAGGTTCTTCGCTCTTAGAAGAGAGTCACTTGTGCGCAGTTTTGGAGAAGAGATGAGCGCATGGCTCATGCGCTCTCCTCGAGTCGCACTTAGTGAAATGCTCTTAGTGAAGAGGTGAACACATTGGGCAAGACGTGCCCGGGGTGATTGTGCGGAAGTGTTGTTGTGCGACGATTTGGCGTGGGCGTTTTGGTGACTTGGGTGAACGCCCGCCCATCATGCAAGTGTGCACGGAGACTTGTTGAAGTGTTGGGTTGTGAACGGAGGTGTGCCTTGGTTGGAGACGCCCGTGTGTGACGACTTGGAGGTGCGCTCGAGTTGGGCAAACGACACGACGGTGCGATGAGGTGAACGAAAGATTGGTTAGTCGTGTGGCGACCGTGCGGAGGTGCCAACGAGCTGGGCAACCGAGTTTGCCAAAGTTGTATATTTGGATAAGTGTAAATTTGGGGTTTCCCAAGATTTAACTTGTGCATTGTAAAAACGAAAGATTGTATAATATATTGTTGGGCAGACTCATATTGCAGGAATTTTCCCCTCCCTTTATACTGTTGTGCATTTCTCTTATATAATGTTGTTGATAATGAATGTGTATGGGTGTTCATTGGTATAAAGGCACATTAATAATACTTGGTAACGAAAATAAAACTAAGTATGGATGGTTAAGGCGTAGTCTACAATCGTAAGTATTGGTGAAAAGAAAATGGTTGGTAGTGCCGCACCTCGCCGGCACGGTTGAAAGACCACCGTAGGCTTGGGGGCGTGACAGTTGGTATCAGAGCTCGATTGGAGCTGGTTAGAGCAAAGTTGCTCGTGACAAAGTGACAGTTGAAGCAGGTATTTGCAGGTGAAGGAAGCTAGTTTCACATACAAGTGGAACAAGGGCTGGTTCATCGTTGCAGGGAACTTGGTGAAGCTGGTGAAGGTTGGAACCGGGTGTCGTAGAGTTGGGCAGGCGGTACTATGTGCTGGTCATACGATTTGGGCACTTGTCAGGTTGGCAAGTGGGACTGCGTGTGGGCAGGTGTACACGATTTGGGCGTCTGTGGACCAAACAAAGTACGAACTGGGGAAGACGAAGTACAAGGCATGGCAGGTTTGGAAGAATGTGAAGGAAAGCTCTTTCTTACCTTATACAGGTTGAAGCAGATGAAAGAAGAGAATCCCCAGATTCGAGAGAAGCTTGCAGTCTTGGAAAAGAATGTTGAAGATGAGTTTCTTCAACTTGGATGGACAATGGAGCAATGTGAAGTTGCAGATTGTGCAAACAAGGAAGAGGAAGCCGTGATAGTTGAAGATGTTGCAGACATGATCATGATGGAGGATGAACTTGAGATTGATCAAGTTGGACCAGGATTGTACAGTGTGCAGACATGTATGAATGAGGGTACTCTCATGGAGGAACCTCATGATGATGATGATGATGTAAGTACTATTGATACTTGTGTTTCATTTGAGCATTTGGTAGATGGACCATATGCAGGGAAGGGAAAAGCCAGTTTGCCGATGCTAGGGAGCATCTTACCATGGATGACTATGATGAGACCTTGTATGGAGAAGCAAGGATTGTTGATTGTTGCAGGACTTGTTGGGTTTGTTTGTAACTTTATGGTGGAAGATACAAAGGCCCGTGACAAGGGAGGAACATGATGATCGTTGTGGAGGAATGGGTCATGCTTTAGCCACATGGCTAAGTGCCCGACATGACTCATGGACAGATTGAAGGGCACACACACTTGAGTTACTTGGGTGGACTTCTCATGGCCGAGACCAAGAGCAAGTCTTGGTGGAACCTTTAGTGGGGGAGCTATGATGGAGAGACTCATATGATGCTGATATGGTTGGGTGACCGAGTTCACTAGACCGAAGATTGCAGCTTGGATGAGGATGACCGATTGTTGTGATGGATCTACTTGGTTGGACTACATGGACAACTTAGTCATGGACATTAGGTTGGAGACATGGAGCATGGCAGTCTTATGCAGGGACATTATGTGGGAGCACTTGTAGAGGTGTCACTTATGGGCATCCAATGAGGAGTTCCAAAGAAGGGATGTTGTGCAAGTGGATTTGCTTGTGTGACATGGAGATGTTCTACTTATGAGCCGATGGAGAAGTTGTGCACTTATGTACAACAAGGCCATGGAATTGGATGGAGTTGTGAGCAGACTATGGGGCACTCTTACTACATGGAGAGCTGAGGCATCTTGCAGAGACCTTTGGGTCAAGACTTGTATGCTTGCTGAGATGTTGGTTAGGGATGACTCATGGAGCTCATGATGACATGAGATTGTTGTGACCTTTGGGGACTTCATATATGGTGGACTTTGAGGATCTGATGCATTGAGGAGCAGAGGTCAGAGACTTTGATGCAGGATGAGGTGCATACTTTCAAGTACATGTATGGGAATGGCTTGAAAGAGTGACTTGATGTAGAGGATCGGTATGAGACACTTTGGAGTGATGGAGTTATGATGATGATGATGCCTTGGTGGCAACACTTGGGCATGGGTTGAGCCGAGACTCAACTACTTTTGACACATGGGAGCTGATTGATCTATGATCATGGGCAGCACATGGATAGATGAGACAGGTGTATACTTGTTCCTATGGCAGACTTGAGGGATGACACATTGCAGATATGATGGAGGTTGCTTCATGGACTTGGATGTGGCACACCGAGAGTTGGAGTTTGATGAGATGGTCTCTTCATATTGAAGAGGCACACATATGGATGATGTTGGGATAGATGTGGCTGATTTCATGTAGCACATTGACACCAAACATCATGGACAACATGTTGCAGATGAGATGAGGGCTACTTCATGGACTTGAGCATGGATTACACTTATATGGATGGATTCTTGACCGAGTTCAGGATGTGACAGGGATGTTTTGAGAAACGACTGATGGTGGCATGAGGATGTTCACTCTCATGATTTGAGCGTGATGGTTGGATTAGCTACTCGACTAGTTCAGACATGGGGGGCATGCAGTGAGTAGGGATGTGTTAGCATTATGTTGGAGTATCATGGAAGTAGTTCACATGGGGACGACACATGATGAGGTCGACATGATATGTTGCAGTGGGCATGTAGCTTGAGATGGAGGGGCCAGCCTTCCACGATGGAGTACCATGTGGAGATTGTGACAGGGTGGTTGATGGTCATGGATTGAGATAACTTCCAATGTATGACATACCGATGGGTGTACCTTGGTATGGTTATCTTGGTGATGGATGGTTGCCAAGGCGAGACATGGTGGAGACGGTGGTTCTACATATGTTGCAGTGATGGTTGCCGTATGTGGAGAAGTTGACATCATGGATGATCTTGATGGATGGTTACCAGGATGGTATGTTGTCGAGGATGACAACGATTTCAGGTGGAGGAGGATGTAAGGTCCTTGGGTGTGCGATGCGGTTGGGCATCGGGCAACCGGGCGCGCGCACACAACGGGCGGTTGTGCGACCGATATGCGACATAACATATGCGACGAAGGTTGTGCGAGCGTGTGGAAAATGGCTAAGGCATGGAGCGTTTATACCCTTGCGAGAGCATTTGCGGTGATGGGGTGGCCGACCTACGATGAGGGGGTGTGGCCGACTTGATGAGCACCTAAGCATTGCGTACGGAGGGGAGTGTGGGCGATCGATTGGGCAAGCCCACCCACGCCCCACGATGGGTATATACATTCAATGGTTGAGCATTCAAAGGACTCATTCGACAACGCACTTGATCAAGGTTCTTCGCTCTTAGAAGAGAGTCACTTGTGCATAGTTTTGGAGGAGAGATGAGCACATGGCTCATGCGCTCTCCTTGAGTCACACTTGGTGAAATGCTCTTGGTTAAGAGGTGAACGTGTTGGGCAAGACGTGCCCGGGGTGATCGTGCGGAGGTGGTGTTGTGCGACGACTTGGCGTGGGCATTTTGGTGACTTGGGTGAGCGGCCGCCCATCATGCAAGTGTGCATGGAGACTTGTTGAAGTGTTGGGTTGTGAACGGAGGTGTGCCTTGGTTGGAGGCGCCCGCGTGTGGCGACTTGGAGGTGCGCCCGAGTTGGGCAAACGACACAACGGTGCGACGAGGTGAATGAAGGATTGGTTAGTCATGCAGCGACTGTGCGGAGGTGCCGACGAGCTGGGCAACCGAGTTTGCCGAAGTTGTATATTTGGCTAAGTGTAAATTTGGGGTTTCCCAAGATTTAACTTGTGCATTGTAAAAATGAAAGATTGTATAATATACTGTTGGGCAGACTCATATTGCAGGGAGTTGCCCCTCCCTTTATACTGTTGCGCATTTCTCTTATATAATGTTGTTGATAATGAATGCGTATGGGTGTTCATTGGTAGAAAGGCACATTAATAATACTTGGTAACGAAAATAAAAATAAGTATGGATGGTTAAGGCGTAGTCTACAATCGTAAGTATTGGTGAAAAGAAAACGGTTGGTAGTGCCGCACCTCGCCGGCACGGTTGAAAAACCATCGTAGGCTTGGGGGCATGACAACATGTGTTAACTCAAGCCAATGTTAATTCATATTAACATATTTTATTCCTAACTTATCTTAGATATTTTATTATACAAAACATAAAAATATTTTCTTTTAACATATTCAATTGTTTTTTTACCATAACGACATTGCTTTTCTATTTAGAGAATATTTTATTTGAGTTTAAGAGGACACCTGTTAACTCCAAGTTGAGCCGAATGTGATATAGAAAATTCCAAACTAATTTAAATCTGCAATCTCCTCTCTCTCTCTCTCTCTCTCTCTCTCTCTATATATATATATAATATATATATATAATATATATATATATATGTTCCATAACTTTATGTCACAATGCACATTTTTCGTTGTTAAGCTTAAGCCACCAAAAAATTAAATCCCTGAAAATAGTTCATTCACCCATATTTACCATCAATTACTAACCTATAATTTAAGCAAATATTTGCATAAAAATGAATATGGAATACACTTCGTAGGGTCATATGGAATACACTTAGGAGGGTTGTTGCTTCCCATCATTATTTATGTTTTCTTTTCTTGAATACTTTAATAAATAGGATAAAAATGTTATTGTATAAACTTAGTAAAAATGTAAATGTTCAAACTTCTTAGTAGTTACTATCCACCAAAATTTATGCAAGTCCTTGCCCCTACTAGGCAATTATTCTTTTTGGTTAATATATAAATAAAACACAATCCTTCAAAACTAAATATATTAACAAAACTTAATATTTAATCAATATTTTAGAAATTATAAATAAAACTATTTCACTCTACCTCAATATAAATACAATAAATTAAAATCAATAATTCAAATAAACAAATTTGAAAACTTACAAAATATATAAATTAATCAATATATTACTCCATCCAAAATGTTGAGTTTGTCTTTTCCAACACCTCATTTCCTTATGAGCCAAGTATGGCGAGTCATAAGCTCAGATAGGGACTTGCATTGTTCAGTTCTCCTCCCTTGATATATAATGGAGGTATTTTACCTACTTTGACACAAGTTTGTGAGTAATATATTATGATTACATGGTATCAGAGTAGGCAATTCCTACCCGGTTGAATTCATTTTTAGAGTTTTCTAATTTTTTAATGATCTGAATGAGATCTCAAATTTTTTTATGATCTCTATAGATTTGTTTTGATCATGATTTTTTCATGATAGTGATTTATTGATGTGTACAATTTAGTTATTGGATAGATCCACATAAAAGAAGATAAAGAAGAGGAGATCTACATGTAGATGTCAGTTCACCGTGGATTTAGTTAGATATGCATGTGAAGAACTCAAATATGTTATATAGAGTTTTATTGTAGACAAATTTACATGTGAAGAAACCGGATCGAGTAAGATTTGGCACAGAAAGGACTATTACCAAAGTGATGTACAACGGTTCGAATCCCTCGGCTCTTCGTATTTGATGGCTTGCAAAGCTCAGACTCGAAATTGTGAAATCGCCTTGAAATTAAAGGCTGACGTTTAGAATCCAACTATTGCTTTAGCAAAGCTGATCTAAGGATTTCTTCTCATTCAAATCTCATTTGATTTGAAGTTCGGAGCTGCGTAATTGTGAATTCTGTTTAATTCTTTTGGATTGTTGATCGAGTGATCACTTCATGGTTCCTCTAGTCTCAAAATACAACTCGTGGAGATTTTGAGTCCTTGTGCAGTCTCACCTTGCATGCATGAGCGTTTTTAATAAAATTTCCTTGTGCTCTTCTCATTGCATCTTTTACTTATTATGATGATAATATGTGGTTTTTTATTCACCATTCATTATGTTGTTCTAATGAAATGTATCAATATGTGTTCATCAAGAAGTCATTTTTCCACTTATATAGCGAGTGTTTGTTCATCTTCAAGTGAGGATGACTGAAACACAACCCATCTTTGTACCCTTTCAATTAATATTGAAAATGATTTGTGAGTCCTATTGTAATGAGACTACAGGGCACTCGATGTTGAAACATATATATCACATTGTTACACCCTCATGCGACCATTTCTTCGAGAGGGCATTTTACAACTTCGTATGAGGGGATTGTGGAGTTGATATGTGTACTTTTTATCTATGGTATATTTGGGTACACACAGGCCATTGGCTATGGTCAATCAAAGAGTGGCTTAATTGAATGAGATCAATGCTAAAGTAGGAGTTCACAGGGTAGGGCTAGCACAACAAAAAAGCAAAATCTTGTAGGTTCAAATCGGATGAGGTAGTCCTAAATAGGGTAAAAGAGCAATGAAGAATCTTTAAACTAGGATCAAGATGAAAAACAGAAGGAGATTAGTAGCAAAGAGCAACTAAGAATCCTTTACTATGGACCTAAGGGGGGAAACTACAGAATTAAGGGAGCAATTAAGAATTCCCAGACCAAGATAGTTTAGTAGAAATCAATGAGAAAGTAAACAATCAAGACAAAGAGCATTAAATCTAATTCTGAAATATCATTCCTTGTTTACTATTCAGATTTCATAGAGAAAACATGTGAATATTTATAACATGACGAGAAAACAATCATTAAACATGAAGAGATAATATTTATTTGGTTCCAACTGTGCACAAGAATACAGTGAAATGTCTTTAGCTTTATTTCATAACCTAGCAAACCAGTCCAGTCTTGATTACAATAGCTCCTTAGCTTGATATAAAATGTCTACAAAAATGTATTTTAATCCACACTAATTACTTCAAATGAAGAAGTATTTATACAAATTCTAAACTGAAATATCTTGAAAAAATATCAAGATTGGCTTTACAAATATCTCAAACTATTTTATACTAATAGAACTTAAATAAAGGACATTCAAAACTAATGAATCTATTTGGCACTATTTTTATGGATTTATGGTGACAAAGAAGAGAAATTCGAATTTGATAGCAACTCTTAAGTGATGATGAGGCTTCCAAGTCACTAATTGCCTCCTTCCTTTGTGCATTTTCCCCCAGAAATTCTACAAACTTAGGGTCCAATGATAAGCTTGTATATCTCTATCCGAGATAGATATGTAAAACGTAAAAGCGTTTATTGTAGATAAATATTTTATGGAGATAAACCTCTCTCAGTTTCCCAAAATTAAGCTCCAGCTATTCACAATATTCTCTGCAAAAAGATGTCAAAAACAAGACTTTGCACAGTCCAAAAACTAAGCTCTGAAGATACACACTTATCTCCCTTTTGGTAATACCTGTGAAAAAGTGAGATAGGTTTTTTTATATTAGCTTTGTAGGAACAAAAACCTCCTCCAGTATCTCAAAATACATCTTGCATTGGTCACAATAGTTTCTACAAAACTATGACTTAAATAGGAAATTTATGAAGAATGTACCATTTCTACTCGGATTTCATCTTTTAACCTTAAATTTCTTTTAAATGTTTTTCACTTTTACTTTGGATAAAGTTCATTGTTGCTGGTGAAAGTGTTTTCATCTTTGTTTAACCCTTACTACCTCCATGTTTACTTTTACTGTTTACTTTTACTGCTCTGTTTTTTCATCTGTCTTCACTTTGACATGAATATGTATGCTTTGTAATTGTCTTCCCTGCTTTTTATCTTCATGATAGCTAATTTACTTGACTTGGTCTTCAATTTGATACTCTTTAACCCTGATACACTTTGACTGTTCTTTACTATGTCCTTTTACCTTCACTCTATATTTTAGTTTTTTTACTGTATTTCAACAGTAAATCATGTTTCCTCTGCTTGTCTTTTAACTGTATGTTTTATTTTCCATCTCTGTTTGAATAGATTTGATAACAATCTCGGAGTAAACAGGTCTTATGACTAGTATTAAAACTATTTATTCAAGGCTGCGGGCTTTTGATCCCTTGTAAAACAAAACAAACTGTTAGGAAAACGTTGGGTTGACAGGGAGGGTCATCAATGGATTTATCGAGCTTTATAGGTCTATGGAGTGAGTCGAAAGTGATTTCGGGAGGTAAACCATGCTTGAATTGGTTAGTAGAGGTTTCAGGTGGAGCATAAGGGTTTCATAAGTTTACACAGTAGAATGGGTGAAGGGCGAGAAAACCTGGCTTCTTGGGGTTTGAACTTTAATGGGCAAACTTTTAAAATATGGCGCGAACTGAACAGTAGATGGTTTGTCGCGTAGCGGGCAGGCAGTAAGCGGTTTATTTCGCACAACTTTTGGGCATTTGGCGGTATTGGGGGGAGGCCACCCTATGCCATTCATCGGGCGCCACGTAACATTGGGGCCCAACAAGAAACCACCCATATCAGGCGAGTAAAGGTTGGTCTTTAGAGGCCTTGTGAAATCAACGAGGATTGTTAGATTTGACGGGGGGAAAACCGAGCAATCGTCAGTTCATGAAGATGCACGAATGGTAGTGGGGGGGGCCGACGAGGGTTTAAAAGTGATGGGTTTTAATTAATCACGGATTATGGTGGATTAAGGGAATTGGGGGTGATTTCATTGACGAATGATTTGACTTGTAATTAACCACGAATTGATTAATTATGTTGGGTTTTATTCATAAAGTTTGTATTTCAAACTTTCAGGGCGGGGTATTAATATAAGGGTTTTATTGATATATATATATAGGAAGGGTTTATATTTCTTTTTGGGATTTAATAGATATATAAGTGTTATAAATTAATACGAAGATGGTGGAGAATGGGTTTTAGCACTAAGTGTAATGTATCTAATTCATTTTCTTTTCATAAACACATTGTAACTTAGGCCAAAAAGGTAATTTTTGAGGGTTTTTTTAGGAAAAAGGGTTTACATGGGAGTAATTGCTTTCCCTTAGGAAATAGAGTTTAAACCTTAGGAAAAGGGGTTTTATGAGGGGAATGAGGGGGAGTGAAGAGGGGTAAATGTTTATGAGGGGATTTTTTGTACTTAAGGTGTATAAGTCATTAAGCTGAGGGTCTAGTCCCTCCAGAAGTCAGAGAAATGCTCTGAGCCCCTTTAACTTAAGATTTTAGGTACTTTTAGACTTCTTGGAAATTAGTTAAGTGAAAAATGTAATGAATGAGGGAGGTTAATCAGTTGACTTTGTGTACTTTGGTAAATGCTTAATTTTCATCTATACTTAGAAATTTGATGATGAAGGTGAATGATATGATCTTATCTAATCAATCATGACAATTATGAAACCATTCAACTACTTACCCATCTACTCATCCTACCATTTTTACTTCTCTTTATTAGGGTGCACTTAAGCTGGAAAACCCTTTATCAAAAACGTTTTCTTTTATTTTACAAAAGTAATCTATCTAAGTCTAACCTTATTACATCCAAGGGCTCAGATTAAACAATTGAGCTCCTTTTATTTACTCTACCTATCTACTTAT
>APFE031288962.1:0-13917 GCA_000404065.3 Pinus taeda
CCTAATCCGAAACGGATGGGTGAACTGGACAGTCATCCAGAAGATGAACTGAGCCGCCATATTTATGTATATAAATGTATGTTAGCTAATGAATAAGGCAATCAGTTTTCTCTCGCTCATTCATTCTGGAGTTATCGTGGCCTGACAAATTTATCGATGGAAACCTCAATTACAATATCCTGCTGGGAAGGCCCTGGATTTATGCTATGGCTGTTGTTGTGTTGACATACTTTAGAAAGATTGTATTTCCTTTTCAAGGAGAAATTACAATCGTCGACCAACAAACCTTTCTCCCCAATAGTTCACAAGTTACGGGAAGCATTTCGATGATCCACGGAAGCTCTCAATCGCTTCCAAATATCGGAGTAGGCCTGCTAAAAGACCCTACATTGATGGGTACTTTTTCCCTACCACCTCCAAACAATTTGGTGGAAGTGGCCACAGTGGGAACCTGCAATACGGTGTCTTCTATTCAGAAGATGTCTGAACACGATGTTAGCATGGATCATCACCAGGTATTGCCTCCAAGCCCCATAGAAATATTTTCGTAATCAATGTTCTCGGCATGGGCGGCAAACCCAAAGCAATGCTCATCGAGCGTTTGGGTAGATAGGTCCAAGGAATATGGTACCTCTTCAGATCCTTGGTCGCATGTACATTATACAGACGAGGTAATTGTTCAGTCAATGATGTTAGAGGGGGAACCATGGGAAGATTACTACCATCGTTCCCATCTTCCAGATTACCACAAAGATTATTCTAGCAACCTTAATCATCCTTCAGTTTTTTATTTTCTATCAAATACTGTAAATACGGTGGATTATGAGGATATTTCTTTTACTATGTCAACCTCATTAAAAAATGAAACAACTCCCTTTCCAAATCGAGTCTTGATTACGATCTCGTAGAATCCAAGTCGAGTCTTTCAAAGATCCCGAAGGTAAACCTTCATTCCAACCACCTTGTTGAATGCAATTAAGCTTGGGGGGCATGCATCTCGATTTGCATCACTATGCTAGGGGCATGCGAATGTATAACAAGCATAGTTTTTCGTTTCAAGTTTGTGTAATCATGAAACTGAACCTAAGCATATGTTATCGCATGGTTCATGCTCATTAAAAAATGAACTAGGCCACGAGCAGTGTTACCACATGATTCAAGCTCGTTAAAAAATAAACCCGCCACGAGCAGTTTTACGGGAAGTTCAAGCTCATTAAAAAATAAACCTAGCAACGAGTAGTTTTACGCAAAGTTCAAGCTCGTTAAAAAATAAACCTGGCAATGAGCATATGTTCCACCAAAGTTTAAGCTCATTAAAAAATGAGCCCACCTTCGGTAAAAAACGATTGCGATCGCACAATTATCAGCTTTTGAGCCTTGGTTGTGTTCTTACCATCACCTCCACTCTTTTTTAGCCAATCATATGCCTCCATTTGATTGTTTATCCCTTTTGAGGAATAGTTGCGACGAGTGATCCTATTAGCCACCTTCTTTACACTACCATGATTGAAAAGTTCCAAACCTTACCTAGAACCAGCTGTTATCCGAAAACATCACTCGTTCCTCAAAAAAACGAGTCTCCTTTAAGCTCTTTTCATCTGACTCGTAAAATATGAAAAGATTCCCGAGCAAGTGGCCTCTCTAGCTCATTAAAGTGATTGGAAGTGATATCCCTCCTCTAGATTTTAATTTGTTTGGACCTGAGGGATCATTACACAAAAAGATCGAGTGCTTGTCTTGTTCGGCTCGTTAAAACTATCGAAAAGTAATTCCTTTTGTATTATTTTATACTTTTTTGGACTTAAGGGATTATATTACGAAAACAGATTACTGGATTTTCCTTTTCGACTCTCTAAAATTGAAAAGGACCAAGTTTTCTTTGTCGTTAAACTCGTTAAAACAATAGCGACAAACTGGTCCATGCACACAAGAACGAGTTTCACTGTCGCTAGGATCGTTAAAACATAGCGACGGGTTTGCCTGAAGGGAAAATTATAGAACAAGCATATGTTATCCTCCTCAAGATTGACAAAAATAAAGAGGTACTGGTCAGAAATGACTGGGGAAAAATTGGGAAGAAAACTTGAAGAAACTTTATTAGTAGCAAGTCGCTCTTGAGCATGACACTTTCACTCCATCGTCATGATTGAGTTGGGTTGGTTTATTCCATCACCAGTCATATCACCATTGGTCCACCGTACCATCCATTTTTGGGGTTAACGCTACCAATCCATTTCAGTGTCACCAATATGTTCAAGAGAAGTCACTCAGAGAATTCACCAACCCAGCTTGTGTCTCATCCGCTGCAATACCTTCACGCTTCATTATTTCACGACCGCCACCGTGAACCATGTATCTTTAGGTCATTTTCACCTCCACAAAACCATTTGCTCCGTTTCGTGTCATAGATGTGGAATTCATTAAGGCCCTCCTACGACGGGTCACTTCTTGTTGACATCAGCTCATTATCCAAGAAGTTGACTTAGGAACAACTCTTTCAATACTTTGAAGCTTGCATGCCTCAATGGCAAGTTTCTCACTTCCAGTGACAGGTTTACATCAATGGCCTTCGACTGAAAGATTTTGCGTGGTGTTCGATGTCAAGTCCCATTTTCACACCACGTGAATTGTACTGCAGTACCTTGAGGATCATTATCATTACCGGTGATTCCTCTCGTGTCTGTTAACAACTTACATCATTTGCTGGTAATCAGGCGATGTCTTTCCATGTTCGACATCAGAACATCTTTTTCACATGGACTGACATGTACTTCGGGCAAATATTGAACGAGTTTTGAAGGCCCCGGATCTAGTTTCATCCATCTGGGCTGTGATATATTCAGGAAAAATAAAGACATCAAATGTACATCATTGCTGCATAGATAATCATCCAATCCAAAGGATGATGGCTCTACCAGAATCATTAGTCTACAATAGAGATGGTTGTCTGTCCAATGTACATGAAAATGAATTTATAAAGATGAGCATGGGAATGCCCGCCTTAGCTAGATCATGAAAATGTTATGAAGATAATGTATTGTATTGTATCTTATTACATGTCACCTTCCAGTTCGAAAAACCTCGTATTCTCAAGATAAAGCATTTCACCTGACATCAAAAGATTTACGACCTCATGCTTTAGGGGGCAACTGTTATAGACATATTTGGGCACTGGAACCCCAATCTTATATGTCCATAAACCAAGGGCTTATAAGTCCCTAAAAGTGTTGTTTCATACCCTAAAGGAACAAGGTCAGCTGATTACTTCATCTCCCAAAAGTTCTCCATGAAAAATTGCTCAGAACTGGTCAAAACTGGACCATCTCACCTGCTCCATGGTCAAAGTGTGATGCATCCCACCTAATGCACACGGGGGATGTGATGCATACTAAAAAGCCCTTCTATGTGGTGCGATGGTGAGAGTAGACAAATAGAAGAGACAGTTTGCAAGGTGGATGATCATGGAATCTTCCAGAAACTTCTCCTGTGACACTTGCCTCTCTAAATTCGCCCAGGGATGAGTAAGAGATCGTGAAATATCCAAGTGGAACTGAGAAATATCAGAGAAATGACATTAATCAAAAACCCAAAAGCTGACTCACCCACCTGCAAACCTCTATATATGGATCCCTCATCCTAGAGATCCAAAGGCTAGAATTTTGCATGTTGTAAGGAAGTGCTGTTGGTTTCTCTGTGCAACATTGTTGGGTGATCTAAGCTTTTCATGAGGTGAAGAGGGCTTTCATGCTGGAAGGATGGCACTGGGTCAGATCAATGGGTTGTAATCCTCTCTTCTAATACTTCTATTAATAAATCTATTTGAGTTTTCCTCCATATTCTTGTATATCTGAGTTGATATATGCATTTGTATGGTCAATATATATATAATCCTATATTTTTTATGATTGTAGATCTCTATTCTTTGATGGCATTATGCTGCTTTGACTCTAGAGGTGTTCTTTGAAGTGGGACAAATGAGGAAGGAGCAACAAAGATCTGTCAAAGGGGAGAGGAAACAAGCAAGGACACAAGCAAAAGACTGAGGTTGGTACTCTCTGCTTCTCTCTCATCTACTTCTCATAAAGGAAAACACAAGTGACTTTAGTTTGTTTGTTTCTAAGATAGCTACCCGTCTTAGTGGGACTAGCAACTCTAAATGGACACTAGTTTTCCGGATAACAAGCAGGTTCAAATTTGAAGATCAGTGTTGCAAGTTTTCTTCAGGACTGAGAAGATGGATTTCAATGGACTAAGGCTCGATTATGTTCTTGAGGGAAGCTTGAATGATGTTGCATGGAAGGACCACATGGAGGCAATACTAGAGGATAATGGGTTTAAGGAATTCATCGATAATGATATTATGAAACTAGTAGCATCTGATGCAAGGGATCCAACAAAATGGAAGAAGTGTGTTGCTAAGGAGAGGAGTATCATATTGGAGGGAGTACAAGACCATATTGTCTCTAATATACATGGGAAATAGACTCTGTATGCATTGTGAAAAGCGTTGATATATTTGTTCTAGAATATTATTGACCACAGGAAATTGGCACTCAAGAAAAAGCATCGAAATATTAACATGCAGAGGAACGAGACCATTCCACAGTACCTGAGTAGGTTCACACATTGTCATTATGAACTTCGTCAAGTTGGTGTTACAGTAGCAGAGGATGATTTGGTGATCCTATCCCTTCTAGGCCTTTCGAAGAGTTGGTAAAACTACCAAGGTTCGATGAATGGGAGGGAGAAACTACCAAATTAGGAACACTTGTGGTCTGATTTGGTGTAGGAGGAGATAAGGCAGAACACTAGAGATGGGACCTCATACAAGGGTGAGAATGAGGATAACTATGCCTAGGATGGAAAGGCAAAGAAAGGAAAATGGAATATATCCCAATCGAAAGAAAATTCAAGTCAAGGTGGAAAGAAGAAATACTCTCCCAAAATAAAGTTCTTTCACTGTCATGAATTCATGCACTATGCAATGAAGTGTCAACACAAGAAGGAAAAAAAGAATACCTTAGGAAGAGCAGTGGGTGAAGCCTTGGCTTCACAGTTTGACCTTGATTTTACCCTCATTTTATTCATGGTAAGCATAATGATGGGTAGTGTGTGGCATCTAAATAGTCGTGCCTTGTTCCACATGACGGGAAACAAAGAATATTTTAGCGACTTGGAGGAGAAGGATCTACAGATGCACATCAAGATGGGAGATGATGGAAGGTAAAACATGAACAGTATTGGTACAATTACTTTTCAGAGGGAGTTTGGTTCCCCTCTAAGGCTCAAGGATGTGATTTTTGTATCGGGTTTGAAGAAGAATCTAGTTTCCATATATTTGTTGCAAGATCGTGGCTACTGTTAACACCCAGGTTGTTCCCTATGACTCCCAAGGGAATACGGCCATGGTAACTACTAACAAATCTTTGGACCACAGCTTCTAGCCTAGCTGTAATCAGAGAGGGCTCTCTCTGTAAGGTTTGTCACTGTTTTTTTTTTTTAAGGGAGTTTTAGGCTAGTTATGAAGTAAAGGTTTGTTTGTTTTTTATGTTTGGTTGGGAGGATGTTTTCTGATAGTTTTGAAGTGTTCTCTGCAGATGAATTAATCCATTGGGCAATGGGGTCTGTGGCTGTTGTTTCCTTGAGATCTTGGCTTAAGTGCAGCTCGAATTACAGGGCCTGTATATATTTCATAAAACAAACTGTAAATTGTGAGAGTGAAATGTGAATCAACTAGGGAAGAGTAGTTAAGAATTCTTCACTGAGCTGGGATGTGTGAATGGAACCTACTACTTAGGAGCAATACCTAAATTCCTGAAATAGTAGATCAGTGTGATGATATAGTGTGAAAGGTAGCAATTAAGAATTACACTTCCATTACCATAACTGAAGAAAACATTAATAGCTTAGATTGAGCTCAGGGTAATCTGTGATTAAATCCTGGGACTATTCTTTTTCCTTGCTATTTAGATATTGTAATACATGGAGAACATGAATGATATATGAAAGATGACAAACATATAACAATGAGTAACAAGAAAACTTATTGAGCCATGAAATACACAGGAATCCTGCAACATTCAACCATACACCAGCAAGACATCAAGAGACACAACGCTTTGGAAATCCCATCATCCTTTGTATTAGTTGTCTGAAGATTTACAATAGAAGAGCTACAGAATAGATATCAAGAGATTTCTTACATCCAGAGTCCAATCCCTGCTAACAAATGCGAGGGGGAATATATAGAAGTCTATTACAAAATATCTCAGGCATTGAGTCATCTGAGAGGGAAAATATCTTCTTTTACTCGTACAGGGCTTACAGATGAGAAGTTATTACAATCTTTAATGAATTATAAAGGCTCTTAACTCCTGTCAGAGCAATCTTGACCTTTGGGGCTCACGGAGTCGGTTGAGCGGTTTGACATAACTGCTGAATGACGTGTCTGTGCAGCTATAACTTCCTGTGTCTTCTCGGGCCTGTCACCTGTGACTGTTGATGCTGCTGTTGTGGCCGAGTAGCTGTGCTGAGTTGGCTCAGCCTCTGTCTGCATACCTGCTAATGTGTCTTTGTCCTGCTGTGTATGAGATTCAAAATATTTTCAAAGGCAAAATCACAATTACTGAATTTGGTTTAACAGTAATCGTATCAATTCTTCCCATGTCCCTGATGAAGGCAATTGATGTTTCAAAATTGACCCCATGGTCTCATCAGCCTCTGTATATTTATAAAAATGAGGGGGCTCATCAAATAAATGTGAAATTTCATTCCTAATAAAAAATAGATTATCTACTCTATCAAAAAGAACCAGCCCTGTTACTGGGCCTACTTCCGTTGATGCACCAGATGCCTCAGAAATCTGAGTTGATGCAAAATTGCTTACTCTCTTAGCATACTTCTCATGGGAGAGTAACTTTCCTGATGGATCCAATGGGCTGGGGAGCCCCCTGTTCTCTAAAGCCATAAACCTGTTCTGAAATTTATTAATATCTGCTTGCATGTCCTGGGTTCTTCTTTCCAGGGTTTGAATCAGGTTTCTTAGTGTCAGGACTCTTCTGATTAGGGAGATGGTCTCAGTCCTGTTTCCAATCCCCATTCTTATTAACTGGGAGCTTGTCCTGTAGTTCAACACGTCTATCATCTTAGTGGCAATCTCAGGCATGCTTCCTAGAGATGCCCTTGCCCTTTGCATTTCCTTGCGTGCTCTTCCAATGAGTGCTACTTGCTCATATATGGCCTCAATATACTCCCACTGGTCTGTTATAGATTGGCCAATATTGCCCCAGATGACCCTCTTAAGCTCTGTTGTAACTTTATCCAGTGTGAGCTCTTTTTCTAGCTCAGCAATCCTCTTCTTGAGGGCATTTACCTCCCTCTCTCTTTCTGCCACATTTTGTTTTGATTTATCATATTTTTCATTTAATTTTGCCAGATTGTCCTGGGCTTGGCTCAGCTCAGACATCTGGGACTCTAGGACCTGAATTTCTTTCCTCAGCTTCTGCATGTCCAGGCTTTCAGCCTGCTCTGTTGTTGGTGGTGAGGTAGTTGGTGCTTCTTGCTGCACTTGTTGGCTGGGAGGGGCAGTGTCTTGAGGGGTTTCCTCAAGGTTTATTGTTTCTGGAGGTGGCTGTGAGGTTTGCCCTGCCTCCTTCTGCTGCAATGCTGCTTCTAAAGTGGCCTCTGACTCCTGCAACTTTTCTTCAGTCTGGATGAGCTCCTTGTATAATGTCATTAGTAAGGAAGTTGCATCCTTTTCTTGCCTCTGCTGGGCAACCTCTTCTATTTGTGGGTGAAGAGTTGGTGGGATTTTCAATTTCTTTTTCATTGCTGCCATGTCAGCATCCCTTAGCCTGAGGACTTCTTGTACTGCCTTAACATCCTTGGGATCATGCCCAAACTCTATTATAATCTCCTCCAAGGTTTTGATTCTGTTGTCCTTAGCTTGAGAGGAAGCCCTTTCCAACTCAAGCTGTGCAGCAGTATTGTTCAGGCTATTTTGTAGCCTGTAGTTGACCAGGGTCTTATCAGCCAATGTGGCATAGACCATCTCACCCGTTTGTTTATGGAGCTCAATTTGATCCATTGGGTGGATGTCTTTTGCTAGGACCTCCAAATTGGTCCTAATATAGTCTGCAGCTGATTGAGGTTGCTGCACTGTTGGTGTGAAGTGGCTCATTGTCATTTTCCCCTCCTACACATCAAAGGCAGACATGAGCCTTTGTTAGTTTGTAGGAGCCATGTTCAGCAGGTGATTGTAGAGTTGAATCTTTATTGGTTCACTCCTCCTCTTAATGTCTATGAACTGTTGTTTGATGCTTGTTTCTCCTCCCTTCCTCTGTGCTGAGGAGCTCACTTCTCCTAATGTTGCCCTGTCTTGCTCCTGTTGTAAGGAGCTGGCTAATGCTTCCATGCTTGGCATTTCCTCCTCTGAGAAGGGATTTAACCTTTGTCTCTTCTCTGGCGATGTAGTCAGGGGAGTCTCCCTTTC
This sequence comes from Pinus taeda, assembly GCA_000404065.3. Taxonomy (NCBI): domain Eukaryota; kingdom Viridiplantae; phylum Streptophyta; class Pinopsida; order Pinales; family Pinaceae; genus Pinus; species Pinus taeda. The sequence goes on from APFE031288962.1 coordinate 8,492, forward strand.
TCTTTTTCTGCTTACGTCCTCCCTTTAAGGGGTTTGGAGGACGGAGGAATCAACCCTAGAATCCTACCTTGGAGGCGCCATTGGTGCTGTCTGTTCTTGGGTGGCCATTTGGGCCTCTGCTGATTGTTTCCCCTGACCCTGTTGGTCTTTTTGCTGCTGTTCCTGTTGGGGTTGCTGCCCTTCCATAATCTTCTCCTTGCCCTTGCTTTGCTCTTGCTCTGTGGTTTGCACTGCCCCTTGTTGTGTTGCAGAAGATGAAGCAGCTGCTCCTGCTTGAAGGTTTGGCAGAGTAAGTACCTGAGAAGGAGATTCTAAGTTAGCCATTTTTAATAAATGTCTTCTAGCTCTTTCAACTAGTTCTTCCTGAGTGATAGGCTCTTCCAGTGTGTTTCTTCTCCATTTTGGTTGGTTGGCATGTCTTTGAATGTGGATCATGCTCACATGCTCATAGCTGGAGAGCTTGTATTTCTGCCTTCTCAAGGATATGGAATTGTTAGGGTCATATAGCTTCCACAGAAAGCTTTGTTTTAGGCCAAGGCCTTCTAATCTTCTGTCAGCCTCTTTCCAGCCTTACCTTTTGTTTAAGACAAAGTGGCCCAGTTTATTTCTTACTTTAAGCTGTGCCTTCTTGCCCCTGCCTGCAAAGTGCACCATATCGGCATTGAAAAATTGCCTGAAATATTCTAAGGCAAACAGTCTCATAGGCACATACCTGGGCAATCTGTATGGGCGCAACTCACACCCATATATTCTGATCACAGTATATTGTTGGTAAAAGTAAGAATCCCCTATGTTGTATGCACTGGATAGTTGCAGAATCCTCTGCATCTCATCAGTCAGTCTTGGAGGGGGTGAGGTTAAGAATAGAGACATGGCTGGATGGATGAAGAGGTCTATGAGCTCAAACTATGTGTATGGAGAGTATGTGAGGAGGTGAAAGATTGAGGTCCAGTACACTACTGACCTTGGGTTGCCTGCTGCATCAGTTCTCTTGATATCAAAGGATAGCTTCTCATGTTGATAGTACAGGATGAGGTGGTAAATGTAGGAGGTGTATCTGAACACCTTCTCTCTGGACAAGTTTAAAAATTTCTCATGCATCTTGTCTGAAATGTATGTAGCATAATCATAACAAATAGGAGTCTTGCCCGGGGAAAACATTGTCATCATCACTAGTACAGTTTCCTCAATAAACTCTAGTGACTTGTACCCCAAAACTGAGCTAATCATGTATGCCAGGTCCATACCCAGTTGATTGAGGTAGCCACCAAAAATGGGAGGGTGCAGCACTATGTCAGAGTTTGTGATGAATAGTTGATTTAGCTTCAGGATCTGTGCTTCTGTTAATATCTTGGCTCCTTGGTTGATCAAGTCCAGTAGGGACAAGGGGACCAATTATTCTGAGTCTTGAACTGGAGCATTTCCCTGATGGCCTCAGGGGTTATGTAGAATACTACTGCACCTTTAGGGTCAAGCACAACCCTCTGCATGGGGTCATAGCAGACAGCACATAAGTGAATTAGGTCATGGAACTGGTTGACCTGAGGGAGCTTGAAAATTGGGAGGGAGGACTCCCAAATGCCTAGAATGTCTGTCCCATCTTTATGTCTGGCTTTGAGTTCATTTAATAGATGAATGTGGAAATTGCATTTAGATGGACAGTCCTCTAACATTTGGTAGTCTAGGTCTGCCAAATCCTGCCACTCCAGCTCTCTCTGGGGCGCATTCAAGGGAGCAACATTGAGGGCTACTGATGCCGTTGGAGTTTCCATGTTTGTTTGGATGCTGCTTGAAAAATAAGAAAGGTACTACCTGAGAAAGGAAGATTTTGAGGAATGCCGGGTAGCAGGGTAGGTCCACAGCAATTGGAATACTGTTTGGTCTTTGAGAAAGTAATTTACCGTGTTTAGTAGACCTCTCTTGATAGTTGAAAGCAGGTTATGGGTTCCAGTTCACGACTGCGTGAATCAGAAAACAGGGTTTTTATTGAAAATTGAGTCTGAAACGACTCTGCTAGCGAAATTCGACCATCAATTCTTCAAGAGGGAGCTGGGTATGCGTGGTTTTATGGTGAATTTTCGAGCTTCTGCTGTGTTCATGTGTTTTTAGAATTTACAGAGAAAAAACCAGGTTTGCAGGGAGGTTTTACGGACAAATACCTGTTTAATGGATTGCTTGGATCGAAACAACAGTTGAGTACACGCTCTGAAGCTTTGTGGTTGGTCTTGAATCGGTTGGCGAATTCTTCGTCGTAAAGCACATGCAGAGAGTGCAGAAGTGTTTTTATAAAAAGTGCAAAAAAACATGTAAATTTGGCAAAATATGGCTTTTTTGGCTTTATTGGCACGCTTTTTGAATGACGTCAGCAAGTGGGTCCGGGTCGGATGACGTCAGCAGGACGTCATCAGGTGACGTGGCGGCCTAAGACCAGTCCACGGGGGTGGTGAGGTGGCGGCTAGGTGGACGAATGGTGGACAGGGCGTGCGGTCGTGGCGCTGACATAAGCAACAAAGGATGCCGACGCAGGCAGACAGATGGCATCATATCGGGCCCCCTCCTATACGGCAAGGAATCTGTCAGAGGGGACTCCGATGGAACATGGGGGTGACGCGTGGATTTGCATGACATCATCGTCTGACAGATATCGGACGATATCTGTCGGACGTCGGGGCCCCTCCGAAATCCACGACGACCATTGGATTTAAGGAGCGAGATCTGACGGCTATCGGGAAGGGGATATGCGCGGAAGATATGGTTAACAGGTGGCTTAAAATAATAATATTCATTGGTGATTGCGCCTGGCGGGACCCTTCGGGTTTTCAACCAATTTTGATAGTTTTTCAATGTTTCTTTTGTAAAATCAAATATACCCGTCAACTTTAGAAAAAGGCGAAAATAAAGGTTTTTCATGAAATTTTTCGCATAAAGCATATGAAGGACAAAACTTAGGATGGGCGGGTTTAATAAAATTTCATAAAAAGGCGCATAATGGCTCCCGACCTTAGGATAGAGCAGGGAAAGTGGATTTCATCATTTTTTGCCTTTTAGTGGGTATAGGGGTGCAAAAAAGGGTTATTTCAAGGGTTTTTAGGCAAAAATGGAGAGTTGGCTCTGTAGGTAGGCTCTGATAGGGAAAAAGGGGTTAGGCTTGGGTTCTTGAGCTTAACCAGGTGTTAATCCAATTCCCCAGTAGTGAAACTTATGGCTATAATGCCAAGGAGGGGATATTTATACATTGTTTAGGGTTTATACACCATGGTGTTATAATAGTAGGGAAAGTGAAGCATAGGGAGCTAGATAATAGAGCCAGAGGTTAATATGGAGGGAGAAGGTGAATGAAGAGTGGTATCACTAGGTTTTCTTGGAGACAACTTAGTTTAAAGAGTAGATCAAAATGAAAATAACTTTACACAAGAAATGTGGATTCTAAAGGCCATAAGAACCAACATAGAACCTTGAGTCTCTCTTATGAACACAACTTGTGAAGGGATGTTAGCAAATGAGTGGTACACAAAGGATAAAAGGGAAGTTAGACATGCTCCACTGTGTTGTTTTCCTTGTTTCTGGTTTGCAGATTTCAGCTTGGAAGGAACACCATTTCTGCAACCCCATCTACCTACCCAACTATTTTTCCTAGCATTTTTTGTTTCTTCTTGGAGGGTGCATTTGGACTTGCAGACCCTTGATGTGCCTTTTCTTTTCCATTGGCTTTTTGCTTTCATTTCCTATCTAGCACTACCCTTATTTCTTCCAAGGCCCCAGATTAAGCAGTTGGGAACCTTAGTTTCTCTGCCTAACTACTGATCTGCCAAGATTAACAGTTTGGACAGATTTCTTTCTCTATTCTACAACAAAAATTGAAAACATGGCATGATCCAAATTAGACTATTGGGTCATCCATCAAAACTTTAATAGGCATGAAGGCATGTACACACCTTGTCTTCCCTTGCAAATATGGAACCTTTGTAGCAGCAAAGTAGAGCATATTTGGCACTTGAATTTGTCAATCATGAAATATGAAACCTATTGGTATAGGTATCCAACAGTGGCTCCACATGCGGATGGTTTTTCTTCTTGAAAGACCAAGAACAGCAGGTCAGTATGCCTTGGCCCTTTAGCTACTGCTTTCAAAAATTGGATCTTTTTCACCCTTGAACTTTCAAAATGTAGGCTGATCTGCTTGTAGTTGTTGCTGCCATCCGATCCTTTCTTGCTTCTGCAATGTTTCTTGAAATGAATTTATTCACATGTTTAGAGATAACAATATATACAATAAATTATGTACAAGAGCAGGCATGCTGTATTTATGGAAGGTAATCAAAATAGTGCTTCAGCATCCTGCCATTAACAAGACGTTCATCCAAGTTAGTTTTATCAAGATTTTCAAGGAAGTAGGTGTTATTTCCTTGTACTGCTTGGATGAGAAATGGTCCTCTCCAAAGGGAATCAAACTTTCCATGCTTTCCTTTGTTTTCTCTCCTTGAATCCCACTTGAGAACTTTGTCACCCATGTTAAAATCCTCAACCTTGGTCCTTCTATCAAAAGCCTTCTTGAGCTTTTCTTGTAAGATTTGGACTCTATTATAAACTTGGTCCCTGGTTTGCTATAGGCATATAATCTGATTCACCCTCCTTTGCATATCATTGGGCTCAGCTTGAATTTCTTGGAGTAGCTTCATGACAGGGATCCCTAGTGATGAGGGGAACTTGGCTTCTAATCCATAGACTAACTCATATGGGCTGACCCCAATTGATCTTTTAGTTGTTAATCTATCTGCCCATAAGGCATTGACAAGTTTCTTATGCCAATTCTTCTTGTTGTCTTCCAACACCTTCTTTATCATATTTACCAAGCTTTTGTTTGATGATTCTGCCAGGCCATTTCCTTGGGGATAATATGCAATAGAATGGCCCAAAGTAATGTGGAATTTGTGACAGAAGCTGACCATATTTTTAGATTTGAAAGCAGCAACATTGTCTGTTATTATTTTATCAGGGCATACAAATCTAGCAAGGATATTGGTCTCAAGAAACTGTATGATGGTGGAATCATTTGCTTGTCTGCATGGGATTGCTTCAATCCACTTTGTGAAGTAGTCTGTTGCTGTCAGAATCCAGCTATGTTGGCCTGAAGATGAGGGATTGATTTCTCCAATGAAATCCAGGCCCCATTGCTGAAATGGTCTCTCTGTTGCAATAGGCCTTAGAGCCAGTGGCAGCAATTGTCTCTTTCCTTCAAACACTTGACATTTGTGACATGCAGTGGTGAATTTCTTGACATCAGAGAAAATAGTGGGCCAATAGTATCCAGCTCTAAGTATTTTGTCCACAGTGGACTTCCAGTATAGGTGACCACCATAATCACCTGCATGAAATTCTTCCATGATCTTGTTAGCTTCATTTTCAATCAGACAATTTAATAAGAT
>APFE031288965.1:2471-39094 GCA_000404065.3 Pinus taeda
GGCTTGATGCATTACTTTTTGGGTTTGGAGGCGTGGCAGGAGGAGGGGCATTTCTTCCTGGGGCAGGGGAAGTATATTGTGGACATCCTTAGCAGATTCCACATGGAGGATTGTAGACCCATGGCGACACCGATGATCACCAACTGGAAGAAGCTTCGTGCTTCGGATTCCGAGTTGGTGATCCCACATTGTACAAGCAGCTGATTGGTTCCTTGATGTATTTGGTCAACACTAGACCAGATATTTGTTTTGCAGTCAACACAATGAGTCAGTTTATGTGTGAACCTAGGAAGGTTCACTGGGTGGCTACAAAACACATTTTGCAGTACTTGCAAGCGACAGTGGATTATGGTCTGGACTACAGGCAGGGGGATGGAGTGAGGTTGGCAGGTTATACTGATTCCGATTGGGCAGGTTGTGCTTCTGATAGGAAGAGCACTTCAGGGTGCTGTTTTGGGTTGGGTTCAGCAGTAGTGTCATGGTTCAGCCGGAAGCAGCAGTCAATAGCATTGAGTTCAGCGAAAGCAAAGTATATGGCAGCCAGTCTAGCTAGTTGTAAGGCCATCTGGCTTCGCAAGATGTTGTTTGGCTTATTTGGTCAGCTATTGAGACCTTCAGTGATTTATTGTGATAATCAGAGTTGCATTAAACTCGCGGAGAATCCAGTATTTCATTACAGGTCAAAGCATATCGGGATCAAATATCATTTCATCAGAGACTATGTTAAGAAGGGAGCTGTGAAGCTTGAGTATATTTCCACTAATGAGCAGGTTGCAGATATTCTTACCAAAGCCTTACCACGGGGCAAGCATGTCTACTTCAGAGACAAGATGGGTGTGGTGAGGAACACCTTCCTCGGTAAGAGGGAGTGTTGAAATTTGGTATTGGAGGACAGGTGGTTCCCTAAGGCTTTGATCTTTGGCCTAAGGAAAAGTGTCCAAAAGAATTTAATTTTTCTCCTAAAGTAACTTTATAATTTTTATAAAGTTAAATCTAATTTTAAAATGACTTTAAGTGATAAAGTTACTAAAGTCTAATTTTAAAGTGACTTTAATAAAGTTAATGTAAAATTAGAAAGGAAAAGTGACTTTGAAAATAAATGACTAAGTGGGTCTTTATTAAAGTGGGGTGAGTTAAAAAATAAAAAGTGAGATTTAAATGAGCATTTAATCTCAGCCCTAGATCTCAATCTATTTCAGCCATTCGATTTAGAGGTTACCCAAAAGTCACTTAGGATTAGATTAAAGGAGGAAAAGGAGGCAAGAGGTCATTCTTTTTTTCATGAGCAGATTGAGAGAAGGAGAGCAAGAGAGCAAGAGAGCAAGGAAGATTTCTGGACAAGGAGGAGAAAGAGACAGTAGCTTGGCACACATTCCAAGGCAGCAGTTGAGCAGATTTGTACAACTGATTCAACACACAGTGAAAGGCTGATTTTGGCACAATTTTCTAGAAATCTGTACAACTAGTTTGCACAGAAATCGAGTGGTTTGCACAGAAATCGAGCAGTTCGTTGTTTTTCTGCACACAAATCGAGGTCCGTACGGCACATTTATTGCAGTCCGTACAACACATTTAATGCAGGTCGTACAACAGCATTTAAAGCTGAAAGTGGGCAGGAAAATCGAGGAGGCCGTACAGCATTTATTGCTGTCCTGTTTGCTGTAATTTCCAGTTTGCTGTGAGGCACGGGAAAAGAGATAAGTTGTAAATTTGCTTGCTGATTTTTTGTTGAATATTTCTCACTGTAAAAAAGGCATTTTCAGAAATAAAGAAGAGCTCTCGAACTGGTTTTCCCCAAGAGTTGTAGGGGGTTTTTCCACGGTCACATTGACCAAAAATCATTGTGTTCAAATGTGTTAAATGACTGTTTGTACCTGCTGATTTTTTATTTCTGCATTTTTCAGCATTCTGTAAAATTTCCAGAATTTGTGTTTTCAGCAAAAATTTATTTTTCCAGTTGTTGAATGTGTGGATATGGGAAAGGGCATTTAACTATATGGGAGAAATAAGGTGAGACTGAAAACCGGGGTGGGAAATGAGGAATTTCTACACATGCTACTCTGCCCAGTCAATCAAGATATGTCCATGAAATCTTGCCCCTCTCTCTATAATGGACAAAAGTGAGCAAGTTGTGCTACAAGCCATGTCTATGTACTCTTGGAGAGGGTTGCTACCTAAAAGTACTGCAGCTCAATCAATTGCTTGTGCATCTATCTGCTCCTCACCAATGGCTGGTCCAAAAGATGGTTGCTCACCCTCCTCTATCATGGGCTCAACATGAGCCACTAGTTTACTCTCCAAAGATGGCCCATCATGCACATTGTGCTCCACTATGTCTTGCTCATGTTGAATGGGAACAATATGTTGCTCATCAATCTCCTCTACCAAACATGGTTGCATCTCTGAGTTGTTGTCGACAACTCCCCATGATTGTTCACACTCCTTAAAGGCATTCTTGTAAGAATCCATGGACTCAACCATAAAAGAAGAATCCCCATCAAGAAAGTCAAAAGGAACCTCCTCCTGATCTACCTCTGCCATCTCCTCTGTGACTCTCATGCATGAGTGGTCAAGTCCCCAAGGTTCCTTGTAGATGAAGCAAAGACCCTTCCTCCTCAACTCATTCTTGTTGCACAGTTGGTCACCACAAATCCTCTACAACTCCTCCTGGGTCAAATTTTAAATAGTCGTATGTTCTGCTCAACCAACCTTTCGTCTAGTTCATAAGCAACAGGTGAGACCAATTGTTCCTTCCTCCACCTTGCCAACAACTTAGACTCCAACTTTCTGCAAATGGCCTCATGGTTTCCCATACATGAAGATAAACTGGACTACATGTTTGTTTGGATTGTGTCAAGATGTCTTTTAATGTTGAAGAAGTGTTGGAACATTTGCAGGATCAAGTCATCACACTCCAAATCACACATGAGGTCATAAGATCTAATCATGGCCATGACTTCTAGAATCTCAAGCTTCTTTCCAAAGGTAGGACCCTCACTGTTATCCAAGTCCTTAAAGGTCTCTACTATCAATCTAAAGACTCTCCTAATTATGCCATCATTATAACAGGGTACTACTAAGATAGGAGGCAACTGGAAGTTTAGCCCTTTTCATGGTCCAATTTTCCTTAGTAGGGATGACATCATCAACCCTAGGCAACTTGTGCCCTAATAAAACCCTATTTCTAAACAAGGCTTCAATTTAGGGCTTAATTAAAGATTTTCCATCAGCTTTTGTTGATTTCATCATTAAGCAAACCCTTTCTTTATGCTTACATGCCTAGATATCCCTTTATTCAGCTTCACCTTGAAACCCTAGGTATCAAGTATTCTTTAAAGGCAGTGTTTATGGTACATTGTTCCTTGAACATTGTGCTTTAGTCCACTGAAGATGTACCTTGTTTAGCCTTTCACATATATCACCTTGAGCCAATTGACTTAGAATATCCTTTAGGTGACAAACATGAGATGCCTCCTATCTAGTGAAATTCCACTAAAGAGTAGGAGGTGCAGTGCTAAGGTGATGGTGGCAATCCACCTCATTGTTGCATCTTGGTCTAGCTCTTGCCTTGTCAGGCCTCTCACAAGACCTACTAGATTTTGAGGCACCAGTACACAATGCACATACCACAATGTCTCCCTATACCTAGTCTTCAAAAACGGTATCGCCATACCCATACCCAAGTCTCCCGGCCACAAATTAGTAGACTATGCCATAAACTTATTCAATGGTTTAGAAGGATTTCAAACCTATCAATCCACAACTGTCATAAGGAATTGTCATCAAACAATGGGCACTAGAAAAACAGCAGCTCAAAAAACCATCATTATCAGCAAGGAGAGTGAACAAGAATTCAGACCAGAAATCGAGATTATCATCTCAAAACCAGGTTTCATGCATAGCTAGTGTGGATGATAACAACAAGAAGCTAATGGAAGATATCTATGCAGCACTTGTACAATGAACAACCTGCATGCATTTATGTGCATCCATTAGTGTGTGTGTGTGTGTGTGTTCATTCCTAGAATCATTTAACAATGAGGCAGCCTTCCATGCTATTTCGCATGGACAAAAAATAAAGTAAAAAGCTATGTTGCAGGAAACGTGGCATAGAGGTCCGTTTCCGTACGAAAACGGGTACGAAACGCGGAAACGCGTTTGGTACGGCCTTGAAACGCGTTTCCGACCGTACTGCCACGTTTCCCGAAACGGAAACGTGGCCAGTACGACCGGAAACGCGTTTCAGGGCCGTACGACCCACGTTTCCTCATTAACTTGCGTTTTTTTAGTTTGTTTTTTAATTTACTTTTAGCGTATGTTAGTGACTTCTAGTTGCTTCTAGATGTGTGTCTAAAGTTATAAAAGTGAATTTTTGCCCTAATGTTGATATGCAGTTCATCAGGAAGTTTGAGGCATCCTTTTTCATTTTCATCCTTTTACTTAAATTTTTAACATTACCATGAAATGACTTAGGATGTTTGAGAGTGGTTTCGCCCTCATTGGATTTCATATGGAGAAAGTAGAATTTTAGATCTCACTCAAAATCCAGCAGACTTATTTGTTTTGCAGGATTTCAGGAATTGGGGATTGCAATGTTTCCATTGGATTTTATCATGTACTAAGGTATGGAACTTGTATTTAATCAAGAGAATCAAGCCCTCTATGCAGGGGAAACTCCCAATAATCAAGATCATGTAGGGTACTAGAGTATGAAATGTGTATTTAATCAAGAGCACTAAGGTCGTTCGACTATGTAGGAGGAGACTCCCAATACAACAGTGGTCCTTCTAAAGAATGGGATGTGGATGCAGAAAATCCTAATTTGGATCTCTCTCTTGCAACCTTATACTCTTTATTGTACTTGCAGCCTTATATATTAATATAAATAAAGGCTGATTTTGAGATTTGGATATATAATAAACATTGCTTTTGGATATTCGCATATTTTTATTTTCATTATGTGATCATTCATGAGTAAATGTGATGTAAATTAAATCTTAATGTTTAAGTGTAATAAATTAGAATGTATCATTTATGCTTTATGATTGCACACACACACACACACACATATATATATATATATATATTTGCGTTTCCCCGTTTCCAAAATTTGGGGAGGTCGCGTTTCGTATCGCTTCCCGTTTCGGAAACTCGTACCCGTTTCCCCGTTTCGTGCAACTTAGGTAAAAAGAAATACAAGTTATAACAGACCAACCAATTCCTGTGTCTGACCTTGGTCAATACACATAAAATTCCACAAAAACTGCCCCAGAAAAATTTAATAACCATGGCCTTTTCATCTACAATAAATATTAGAATGGCATATAAACTAATCGCTTCCCTTGCAATATTTCTGAAACCAATTCGTATCCCTAATATCATGTGCTTTTGATTATGCATCATAAAATCATAATCTCACATACCTTTAGCAAATGTAAATCTTCATCTAGCATTCTTGAATCCTCTTGAGAAAAGACACGAGAAGGACCCCCATCCAGTAACACCCGGACAAAACCATCCTGCAAAGATGTCTGTATTGAATTAACCTTTGACAAGCAGTTATAAGCATGGCTTGCAACAGAATCATGTGAATGCATGACATTCTAACTAGAATGCTTAACACAGCCTGAAACTAAATGTATTCACAAACCATTGTGGCTTGAAGAAGTGCCATCACAACTTGGTCTCTAAGAGGATGCACGATAATATCACAGAGTTGTCCAAGTACCTGCAGTTGAGCCCATATCAAAGATCATGTAAAAGCCGTCCAGAACAGATCCCTAATCAGCAATTAATCTCTACTGACATCAACAACAAAGTATGTGCATGTATATGAGCAGATTTCAAACATCAGAGAGGACTACACTAGAGGCTTCAGATATACTATCATCTTACTGAGTCAAGATCATGAATGACATTTTCCACTCGAGCTTGAGAGACGCTTCCTTTATATAAACCATAGAGAAATTGTTGTCGCATATCCCAAAAGATTATTTTAACACCTACAGAAAATGAAGTTGGCTTAATCAATAGCTGAATTGTGAGTGCACTTGCTTACATCAAATCCTTCATGTACTCTTCTGGCTCCAAGTCTAAATGACTTTAAAAAATAAAAAATAAAAAACTAGTGTTCATGCCCACAGATGTAACATGGTGTGTAGTAGCAAAAACAAGTAAAAAGAGAAATGAATCATGCTTTCACTATAAAGTCTCCTAAGCTGGATCAAAACCAGTTTATAGGTGCATCACCCATAATTTCATGCACTAGAACTTAATGGCAACCTAACTTACCATAATATAATACCTAAGTCTGAATGTTACATGTAATACTGCCATTATGTTGTACTAGATGACTTTACAGTTGACCACCCAATTTTGTGAAACAGGAACTCAAGGCCAAGGCCAGATTACTAAAGGATCTATTATAATGCATGTACAAATATTCCCTATCGTGACCATTCTATATTCATTCAGTAGGAACCCAAGGCTGTGATAAAATATATATAAAAAGACAAGTGGACTTGATTCCCTTCGATATGACATGGCAAATTACACAAACATTTGTGCCTTTTTTTTGTGTCTCCAAAGAGTTAATTAAAAGTGCTTCAAGAAGGAAAGTAGATCCCAATTGGGTCTGTTAAAAAGTTGTGTAACTGAATCACACCCCAAAACTTAATCCTAGAACTCACAATAGCATGGATAAAAACACTCGCAACAAGTTTGGCAGCAGTAAAAGAAATTTAGGTTTTAGTCCAGATATTACATACAATTAATAAGCTAAGAAATAAATATTAACGAGATATGACCTTTAATGAAAAGGTAACAAGGAATCCCCCTTATGATTATTTATTAGGGAGCCCTGTTATCCATCCACATGCATGGGCAACCACAAGAAATTTTTTCTCCTATGATGAAGATTTCGAGCCAGCAGACACACATACTCTTCACTTCTCACATCCAAACTATCTTCCTAAACCTCGATACAACAACAATACGCCATCAAAAGGGAACCAATATTGGAATAATGATAGACCTCCTCCTCAACAAAGTGTTCCTAACACCCTAGATCCTATTGATATAATTAATCAAGAAGGTAGCCCTCGGTGTAATTATTGTGGCAAATCACACAGAGAAGATGAATGCCCTTTAACTCAAGCACATGCAGATAAAAGACTAATGACGCTTACTATATGAATTTGACTAATGATTTTTATCCCCTTTCTGTGTTGCCTACTAACACTTACCATGTTAATATGGAACAGCATAAACAATTTGTTAAAGGATGTGCTAATGCCTCTAAGTTCACCAGGTTGGATGTGAATGCTATTAACGAAGAAACAATTGCTGATGTACTCTTGCAAAAGAACAAGGATAGGAATGAGAAACCTATTGCTTTCAAGAGAAAAGTCCTTCGAGATGCAGAATTAAGATTTACCATTACTGAAAAGCAAGCCTACTCTTTTGTGAAATCCTTGAAACATTTCAAATTATTTTGAATATAACAACATCATAGCATAAGGCATGTCACCATGCATTCAGCAACTGAGCCCACATGGGCACTTCTTCATATTTGTGTAACCAATTCACTAAGTCAAAGAAAGAGGAACCATTCCTAGTGCTGACATCATGCATATTTTAAAATGTATTTTCAGCCATATTAGCCAAGGAGGGTGAATAGGACCCACAGAAAATAAAATGTAATGTATTTGTCTAAGGTGAGGGGTGCGCTTGTAGTGACCCCGCCACTTTCATCCACATACAATATGCTCCAGCATTAGAAGCAACAGACTGGGCGCACTTTGAGAGACCCACAAGGAGTGTTTCAATGTACTGTTGTCCAGCTCAGCTGGTGCACCCCATATTTATAGTGGATTGACTCCCCTCATCTGCACACATGACCCCATTCACCCAGTTCTTGTAAGGCACTGGCACATTTCTTTTCAGCCACAAAATTTACTCTCACTTCAGTATTGCAGGCAGCACGATCGAATTTATTTGAGGATGTATATCTTGGCTATTACTAGAGACAACACTAAGTCCATTAAAGCTAGAAAACAGTGTTATTGGAACCATTTTGGTAAGACAAGACAAAGGACACATGAAATTCAAATTTGTTTATATATATATGAGTTGGGCAGACTAATCCTCAAACCTAAGGCCCTACTAATGCTATGTAATTAAAAGTAATGTTAAATTCTTAAAGTAAAATGATGAAAATAAAGGATCATCTTTCACTAGAACATCTTTCACTTTCAGCCTTTTAGTTAAATTTTTAACATTACCATTAATTGTTTCAAGATGTATGAGAGTGGTTCCAACTTCATTGGAATCATATGGATAAAGTCAAATTTTAAATCGATTCAAAATTAAGCCAACTTTCACATTTTCAAGATTTCAGGATTGGCAGGATTGCAATGTTTGCATTGAATTCTATCATGTATGACAGCATGGAACTAGCATTTAATTAAGAGCACCAAGTGTTCTAGGTACCTCAATGTTGGCAGCATTAATTGATGAACTCCTATTTCATGGCCCTTGTAAAAACGTACCCTTCACTTAAGCAAAAGCATAGATTTGGCATGTTAAGCTTCTTCTAACTTCTTTTAATGCATAGAGGGTGATATTCATGATGAGAATCCCAATATAGGTAATGACTTTGATGATATGAATTTATATGTTGTAGCATGATTTTCTCTAAAGGACATTTAGAGCCTCTTTGTTAATGTATAGTTGGTCCAAAGATGGACCGCATTTAGTGCTGTTTTGGTTATATGCACCCTTACCTGCTCTCTCTCTTTCTCTATGTGTTTGTGTGTCTGTGAAACTGTTACAAGCAGAGAATATAATTAGTAATTACTCAATTTATATGAGAATAATAATAACTATTTATATCTATATTTATATATGAATGAATGGGAGAATACATTGCTCTGACCTTTGACTTTTCATTAATTGTTGATTAGTTTATTAATTAGTAATTATGGATTATTGATTATTAGTACTGATTGTGTTTGCACATTGCCATCCCCTTAAAAATTGCTGTCTCCCACAATCAGTCTTCTTCCGGAAGATTTTTCCATTTGATAAGATTTTCTTTGATGCTTCTCGAATGTAACATGTTTTCTTTAGTGGCAAGAAATCCTTCTAGTTCTAAAATCATTTTCCCTTCATCATTGAATTCAGGAATTTCTTCTGTTTGAGCAGGTCAGGCTTGTCCCAACACCTTCTCGCGACATAATATACGGAAGACATTATGGATGCAACAGTTTTCTAGCAATGTCAATCCATAAGCTACTCTGCTAATTTCTTCGTTGATTTGAAAATGCCCACAGAATTCCACAGAATGCAAGTGAACGAGGTAAGAGTTGATGACTATTCCACCGTTCATACACTAGCAAATCAATTGTAAAAATCAACGAGTACTTTCATAGTTTCATAAGGCCCTTTGGTTATATAGTCAATAAAGGGATTCCCATATGACCACATCAAATTCTTCCAGAAGGATCCTACATCTAACTCATTTTGCAATAAATGGTTTCAGTTATGATTTTTGAGAGTGCGTTGAAAGCTTCTATGTCCACTCCATGAAGCTCACAAAAATAGGGCCCTAATTGTCGAAGGGGTTAGGTCAAGCCATCAACTATCCAAGCAGTGTTTACAAACCCCAGCTTCCATATTAGCCTTATGCTATGTCCTCGCCACTAGAGGACCATTAAAATCCCACTAAAGAGAAAAGAGTGCTTCCACAGTGTTGTTTTCTTAAATGCTTATAGGTAGTACTTGGCCAAGTGAAATTGTTTGTGATAGACGAGAAATTGTATTTCTCTAGGTTCTCAGAATTTGGAAGCGTTGTCCCTAATTCATACAATGGATTCCCTAATGTATGCATGCTCCTTAATTCATACAATGGATTACACAATTCATACATTGGAAATGATAGAAACAAGATATGGAGATCTACAAAACAAACATCATAAATAACTTATAAAAGCCCTTTCATCATTTTAACTTTCATCGGAAATAATTAAAAAATTTGTTCACTAGAATATCACCAAACTTTTTTTTAAATTATTTGAGTTATAATTTGTAATTGTCAATTTTATTTTGCAGTTTCATTTACATCATCATTATGGCAACTTCAAGTTCATCCATTCGTGAGGCAGAGGAACAAGAAATTGAATATGTCTATAAAGTTGATCAAAAGTCACCACTTTGGAAATATGTAACTATTGTAGGGAAGTTCCAATGAGGGGGATCATTGCCATGGGATTGCAGTGAGTGTCAAGAGAAGTTTAAGGGATTATAGACCCAGTTAAGGCACATTTACTTCGGTTAAGAATCAATGGGATTCGAATATGCACTGGCAACCTAAGGAGAATGGGACAAAGAGAAAAGGTTTAAGCAAGGAAAAACTTGTAAAATATCGGAAAAAACAACATGAGGCAATTACTAAAGCAAATGAGACAAATCTCGTTCTCTCAATTCAAACAATCAACAAGGTTGGGATCATCTTCATTAAAGCCTCCAATTCCCTCTAATGGAATTGGCAACTATAGTTCAAGCGGTCTAATTTGGGGCCGCTTGAAAAGAGTTTTAATAATGATGCTCGAGAGATGTTGAGAAATCTAGGGCAGCTAGATTGCGAGATTTCTCTTACTTTGATAACTGTTTGTGATTCATTTTTGCTTATCTTAGTTAGACTCTTCTTCAACTTAATTATTATTGTGTCCTTTTCATCAAGCAGCCACCAAACCATAAAGAACTCTAAGACAAGAGGACACAAAATTTAGGTGATCAGCCAAAGCCAAAACCTCTCCAATTGAGAGGAAAACCCACAATAATTCTTCTCTTATAGAATCTTCAATTAACAAATTCCAACACCTATGACCCTTGACCAAGATTCCTCCAAGACCAAGTCAACCTTCCTTCTTGATTTGCACAACTTCCAGCAACAAACTTCAACCTTCCAACACTTTCTTTAGCAACTTTGACCTAGTGAATTCACAAGGTTCGACCGTGCAATTTCATAGCTTCGACCTTGCAACTTCACAACTTCGACCTAAAAGCAACTTCAGAGCTTCAACCTAGAAGTAGCTTCAGAATTTCATCTTGCCCAGTAATTGTAGAAACCCTAACACGAGAGAGAGAGAGAGAGAGAGAGAGAGGCCCAAAACTTCGATCTTGTTCTTATTCTTCTTCTTCGTCCTTTTTCAGCTTATATCTTGAGGAGATCAAACTTGCTTCAGTGTCTCCAAATGAGTTCGAGCTCCTTATATAGAGGCTTATGAGGGGTTTGAATTGCTATCTTTAAGCCGACTTGTCCCTTCATGTAGGCTAACTTGATCTTTGTGCCATGCCAAGGTCTTGGAAGGTCTTTTGACTCAAATTTTCCTTAAAATATGTAACATCCCCAAATGGGTCTTTAATACATGACGATTCAATTAACCTAGAAGCACTCAATGGGTGCCTGACCTAAAAATAAATTTCCCTTGAGCATGAAACCCATGCCTCAAGAACAATAATAATAAATTTATTTTCTCTTTTCATTAAATACATAAAACCATGATAACATATGTCATTATGAAGACTGAACCTAGTTACATATTTCAACACTCCCTCTTAAATAGGGAGATATTCATAATCCATACAAGGTACTTGGACATTGTCAATCTGAAGAATTCTCATAAGAAGAGTCGGATTGGTAACCCATCTATTTAGCCTCATATCATTTGGCATTGTCACATAGTAACGCCTTGACTAACAGCTCTATCTCTCCACAAGATTAGAGCACAATGTTGGCGAAACCAATGAATTATAGACACCATCATCATTGTCTTTCAACGTATATACCCCATTGGGTGTTCACAAAGTATGTCCTTACAGGAATATTCTTGTCTTGCATTCCAAATCCTCAAAGAATATCGGTCCTCTTCGACTACTCTTGTCTTGGATGTCCTACCACGTCCTCAAAGAGTATCAGATTCCAGATTCTTACCCAATCCTCCATTCTCTCTTCTTAATATGAAGACAAGAATTATGTGTCTATCTCTTCCTCTCAACTAGGGAGGGTATACCCTTTCCTATAAAGGAATGTACCCATTCCAATAAAAGGAATGTACCCAAGCTCCCTCTTATCCAGGGTCTTGTCCAAGCTCCCTTTTAACCAGGGACTTGCATTCAGCAACTTTCTGCACTAGGTGGAGATCATGATACTCTCAATTGTTTGTGGGGCTCCTCCTTTTGATGACATCAAGTTCATCCTTATCACTATGGAGCCTTCATCAGTTCGTAGGGCATCATTCATCCATCACTTCCCTTCACAAACCATGCCAATCATGTCATCCTTCTCTTCATCAAAAGTGATATTCTAGTCCACAACTATTTTTTCTTAATACTACTACCTCTACCAAGTCATGTTTCTTTTTGGATCTTAAAAAAAACCACGAGTGCCAGTTGTAGGTGATATCTACAACCTTCTTTAGGGGTAGCCCTGTATCAACCCATTCAGATGTTGTTCAAAAATTTAAAAAAAAAAAATGAACATCAAATCAAAATTACCTTTTGTGATGGCCCCTTCATCATGACATTTGCTTGTTGCAACATCAAAATCCTGCATACATATTGAGACATCTCTAAGATATTCAATGTCAAGGGTCTACTTCCTTTCTAGACTTCGTCAGAGTCTTCATTCCTTTTCCATGGAGATGTCATAGTCAATTCTTCTAGTCATCAGATGTTGATTTTCTTTTCTACGTGACCATAGTTGCATATTTCACAATCTCTTCTTTCTTTCTTCATATATTTCTCCCCAAGGACTTCCATCCATAGTTCATCTTTGTCAACCACCTCATATTGAATATGAGGACATATTATGTTGATTTCATCTTTTCAATATGTGAATCATGACTTCATTCATCTTTTCAATGGAAGAGATCCCTTTTCTTTGATCATACTCATGAGGTAGAGTATTCACCCATGCTATCTACAACTATATGGTGACATGATTTAATTTATCAAACATATGCATACATACCTCTTTTCTCCTTTTGATCATTTAGGCTTCCTTTAGCATCTTCCTTTTCTTCATTGAGAGTACTTCAACCATCTCGACATATTGCATTCCCTTGTCACCATACCATCATCCTTTTAAACAGTAAGTCCCACACAAGGAGGAATTCTCGACAAGATGCTTCTTCCAAGAGAGGTGAATTTTCTAATGAAGATTCCAACGAAGGATTTTGATCATCCTCATCCTGCAAATGCTCCTTCCTAGTGATGACGATGTATGATGACCTTTATGCTAAATGATCTTCCACTACCCTAAGTATTACTTATGCTTTCATTGAGGCTACAAGAGCTCTTTTGATCATTTCTATAGACTTTTACTTCAGTTATCTTTCAAGCTTCTTATGAGCTCTTGCTTCAATCTTGCATCCATATGCTCTTCTCAAGTTGTACTTCTTTGTGGGGGAGTTGGGGGTGAAAATTACTTAGTCTAACACATCAACCCCCCCCCCCCCCCCCCCCCCCCACTGCAATTACTGGTTTACAATCTCCTACTTGTTCTTTACATTAACAAGTTATTTAATTGCATAAACATTGAAGTAAACACTATTGCAGCCTTCACAAATATACAGATCATGCACTGAAATAAACAGAGACAATAACACAAGGGACACCATTATTTTTGGACAATCATCCTCAGACAAACCCAATTCAAGAAAATCGATGCAACATATAGAGGGTTTGTATTATTAAGCAGATTTCATGAATAAAACTAGGGTGCCATAAATGTCTCAACCAACAGACAATATCCTCGGTAATAGTACCTCTATCCGGAGATAGATTTTCCAGCAAATCAGCAAATGGATGATCAAACCCCACAGTGACTCTAATTGTTCCCTATGCTAGACAGCGAAAGCTGCTGCAAGCACTGCTCTAGAATTGTGTCACCCTCTCCCGGCTCAAAATCTTTGATCTGCTCTCAATCTACCCCACAGAATCTCCCCAGCGATGCCTCTGAGGACTAGCATCAACCTTTGCAGTTTCTGCGTCTCACTGCGTCAACCCTCTGCGTCCTCTACGCCAGCTTTATGGCCTCTGTGTTAGCCCTTCTAGGGCCTGCGTTGTCTCTCCCGATACCGCGTTGCCTCTCTGCTATGTATTCTTCAACCTCAAATGAAAATCCCTTACTGCACTGCCCCTCGCCGCAACTCTAATCACTAACTCGATTTCCTCAGCAAACCTCGCCGCAGAAAATCAAATTCTTTGATCACTCCGTGTATATCCAACTGACCCTCAAGCCTCCTCTTATACTTTTCATGTTGATTCTTCAACGGCCGAGATTAAGTCCTTAATCAGCAGCTAAGATTAGAACAGGATTGATCCTCATCACTTAGAACCTTCTCACCCATATTTTTATTCATACACATTAATATTTTTATTTTCCTAAGTTTAAACTTAGGAACTCATTAAAAATATTAATTATTTTAATAACTCCTCATCCAGGTGGAATTTCTCCAAACGATTTTTGGGTTCCAGAGATCTCATGTGTTCTAGCCCCTCCACAAAATTTCGGAGCTGAAGCACATCTGATGCTTACTCAATATCAACACTCCCTCTTAGCGAGGAATGTGCAATAGCAATACTTCTCAATAGAAGTACTACATTGATCCACTGCATTGGTCCTCTGTGTTTCTGATGCTTGGCCTACTGCCCTTCATCCACTGCACCGTTGCTTCATGTACTACTGCCCATGACTCTACCACTACCACTGTCGCATCTGTACTACAACTCCCTCTCAAAATGCTGCATCATGCTGCCCCTAGCACGGCCACTGCTAACAGCTGCACTACAACTCAGTTTCTAAGAAGTAAGCAACTGAATTCACCCAATCACTGACAACTTGGTCAGTCTGGAAGCCTCGTGATGCTGAAGCTACCTCAGTTGTTATCTTGTGCTCCCTCTACTACCACTGTGTTGTTGCAAACACCTTTTTCCTTCTCACATTGTTGTAACCTCCACTGTGCTGCCTCAAATTTCGGCACTCTAGCTCTGCCACTGTGCTCCATCACACCTCGCTCCACCTGACACATGTCATCATGCTATTGTCGTTAAGGGCTCCTGTAGCCGTGTGATCCAAGAGTTTGGGCACCTCAAGGATCCTGCCCCCATTCTGCAGTCCTCTTGACTACAACTCCATGTCTTCCCACCTCTTCTATAGAGGCGCATGAGCACTCATGGCATAATCGTCATCAGTCTCAACATCCTTCTCCGCCTTTACTAGAGAAGCCTTTGAGTCAGAAGCTTCTCCCTTGCCTTTCTTCCTAGGGCACTGAGAAGCATAATATCCTAGCTCCCCATAGTTGAAGCACTTGACCTTGGAGATGTCTTTCTTCTTCCTCTTTTGTAGCCCTTGATGTCCCGTTGATGCAAGAGTTGCATCCTCCTCCTCCTTGATTCGACCTCCCTTACCGCTACTCCCCGCCTTGGTCAATCTCCTGAGCTCTTCTTGTCGAAGAGTTGCCCACATCTCCTCCCAACTGGGGAGAGTCACTCTACCCAAAATTCTTTGGACAGACGTCTCCCAGTCCTCAATGATTGCATTCAGGGCAATCATGATCATGAACTCTGGATCCGATGTAGACCCCATGGAAGTAAGCTGGTCGCAAATCCCTCGCAACCTGAGAAGGAATGGATCTATCTCCTTTCCTTTCTGCATCTGATATTGCCCTTAGTTAATTCTCCAATAACATCTTTCGCTGCATGGACGAACCCTAGTATAAGGTGGTTAGCTTCTGCCACATCTCCCTTCTTGTGTTCTTCTCAGCAATATGTGGTATTACATGATCCTTGACCCCATCTAGGATCATGCATTTTGCCATTGCCTAGGCCTCTTCATACTTCTTGGCTGCATCAACGTCAACCAGGACAGCTACTACTCTCAAGGCATAGTCCTTGATGCAATGTTTATCAAAGATTTCCAGGATCCTAGCCTTCCAGACGACAAAATTGGAAGCCCCGTCCAATCTGTCATGATCCCTCAATTTGTTCACTGTCATCTCTGCTCCTCTTCTCTAGACTCCCTTTGAGCCCTGATTTCTGTCTCGGAAATCCTCCAGCCAACTGTCGAATCGCTCCTCTCCAATCCTCCTTTGCCGCTGCAACTCAGATCTAGATTTCTTAGCTAGAAATTTGTCGAAGTAGTGCTTCCCTCTGCCTTGGTTCAGTCTCCTTACACACTGTTCAGCACCAATAGAAACAGCATCCCACTAGCTCCTCAAATCAAAATCTACACAGCTCCCTTAGCCCCGACAACTCAAAGAATTTGAGCCCTTTAGGCTCTGTGCAATCTCTGCGTGGGCTAAATCTACTCCGAACCAAATGCGTCAATCCTTCCTAGCTCAGAAGGATGATGTGGCTCTGCGTGACCCTGATCTTCCCTCCTCTACCTCTGCGCTAACATTGATGGCTGACGCAGCTACTGCATGGGCTCCTCCCAACTACTATGTCTTCCTTTCTCGGCTCAGAATGCTGACACAAGCACTGCATGAGCCTCTGCGTCACCTCTTCTACACTGCGTCACTCCTCCGTCTGCCTCTCTGGCTCTGGAACAGCGTTGTCTCTCGAGACAATTACTTCTCTGCTGCAAATTCTCAGATTTCTCAGCTAGTGTCTTCAATCGTCTATGACCTGCAATCGCTTTGATACCATGTAAAAATTCCTGAATCTAACACATCAGAAAAACCTACTGCAATTACTGGTTTACAATCTCCTACTTGTTCTTTACATTAACAAGTTATTTAATTGCATAAACATTGAAGTAAACACTATTGCAGCCTTCACAAATATACAAATCATGCATTGAAATAAACAGACAATAACACAAGGGGCACCGTTATTTTTGGACAATCGTCCCTAGAAAAACCCAATTCGGGAAAACCAATGGAGCATATAGAGAGTTTGTATTATTAAGCAGATTTCATAAATACAACTAAGGTGCCAGAAATGGCTCACCCAACAGAGAATATGCTCGGCAGTAGGACCTCTATCTTGAGACAAATATTCCAGTAAATCAGCAAACGGATGATCAAACCCCACAGCGACTTCGATTGTTCCCTATGCTGGACAACGAACGCTGCTCCAAGCTCTGCTCTAGAACTATGTCACTCCTCCAGGAGCTACGTCACCCTCTCCCGGCTCAAAATTTGTTGATATGCTCTCAAACTGCCCCACAAAATCTCCTCAGCGCTGCCTTTGAGGCCCAACATCAACCTCTGCAGTTTCTATGTCTCACTGCGTCAGCTTTACAGCCTTTGCGTCAACCCTTCTAAGACCTGTGTTGTCTCTCCCGGCACTGCGCTACCTTTCTGCTATGTTTTCTTCAGCTTCGGATGAAAATTCCTTGCTGAACTTCCCCTCGCTACAACTCAGAGCACTAACTCAATTTCCTCAGCAAACCTCGCCCCAGAAAATCAAATTCTTTGATCACTCAGTGTATATCCAACTGACCCTCAAGCTTCCTCTTATACTTTTCATGTTGAGTCTTCAATAGCTGATATTAAGTCCCTAATCAACGACTAAGATGAGAACAGGCTTGATCCTAGTCACTTAGAACCTTCTCACCCATATTTTTATTAATACACATTAATATTTTTATTTTCCTAAGTTTAGACTTACGAACTCATTAAAAATATTAATTATTTTAATAACTCCTCATCCGGGTGGAATTTCTCCAAACGATATCTGGGTTCTGGAGATCTCATGTGTTCTAGTGCCTCCACAAAATTTCGGAGCTAAAGCACATATGATGCTACCCAAAATCAACACTGGGGATAGTCAACGGGCCTGATCACTACCTCCAATGTTGGATGGGCAGGCCACATTGGAATCAAAATAAGAATAGAACATAATTATAGAAAGTCCTAACGAAAGTTACATTTGGAAATGTATGTGGTGTTACAAACTCAATTAGGAAGACCGCTAACTAGAATTTGTTCACTAATTTCAATTTTAGGTATTCTATTGGAAGCTTCCTTCATTTAGCCTCAAATGTTAGGAGACCAATTACTAGCGGAGCTCAAACGTCTCTCTCTTTATATTCCAAATTCAATTTCAGCTCAACAAAATTTATAGTTTGCTTTTAGAGCTCTAATTAGATCAAAGATAAGAGTAGTACCTCATTTTATTCTTCCTACATTTTAATCGTCGCTTTATAAAGGAATTGATTCTATATATGTGTGGCTGACTTACTTACATTTCTGGTCATTTATTGGACATTAACTAAATTATCTTATCTTGTCTGATCCTAAATCCACGTCACATGAAGGTTAGTCGAACTACATTCCCTTGTCATTACAACTTTCCATACCTTGCATAAAGAAGGTCAAGGTAATCTCATCCAATTTTAAAGCACATCCCATTGATCAAGGAAAGGACCTATCCAACAAAGTGGTATGTATGTTCCTTAAACTAGATGGTAAGGTTCCTAGCATATTGGCATTTCTCTCTAATAGTGGTATCAATTAAAATTAATTACAACGTTCATATATATTTTTTTAAATATATATATAAATGAATTATATAAAGTTTGTTATATATATAATTTAAAACACATATATTTGAAATATATAGTTAATTAATTATACAGTTATATGATTAAAAATATATACATATTATATTTTTGAAATTATATAATTAATAGTTAATTAAATATATAAAAAATATATTATTATTATTATTTATATAATAATAAAAAATGGTTCTGCCAAGAAAAATAGAAACGAAATGGGGAATAATAACGAATCTGACTCAAAAAAATATCAAGAAAAAGTCAATAAGGTACGACATCGCCTTGACAATGTTGAAAAGAAGCATGCAGAGTTAGGAGAAGGACAAAATAGGATAATTGTAACTCGAGAAGAGTTAGCTAGCGCTATTTAAAAAATAGATAACATTGAGAGAATGTTTCTAAGAATGCAAAACCAGTTAACGGGAAGGGCTAATTCATTTTTTAATCCTTTAAATACTCAAGAACCAACACAAAGTCCCAAGACTCCAAGAAGGGAAGATTTTCCAAATCATGAAATTGCGCAACGCAACATGAAATTCCACAAATGTCGCAAATACAGTTCTAAGGTAGTCAATATTATACAAAATGCCCAGAAAAAGACTATCATCGAATTAAGGAGGAGCTCCCAAAATACAATGCAAAAGACCATAGAGGTGTTATTGTGTGTTAATAAAATGGAAGTCATTTTTGAATCGAACCCGCCAATAGGTGAACGAAAGAAAATCATGACCGCATCCAACAATTTGGAAGTTGAAGCTTATGATTGGTTCCTATGGTGGTCCGGCAAATGTGAAGCTCATTCAATTCTCTCGAAAAACTTTGTGGATGCCTTGCCAAAAAGGTTTTATGACGAAGAAGAAGATGATGTCTACGGAAAATTTGTTCATCTCAAGCAAAAAGGGTATGTAAGCAAATATACCCATGAATGGGAAGTATTAGCTACAAGGCAATGAGGATTTACTAATGAACAACTACTCAAAATGTATAGATATGGTCTTAAAGAGTATATCCGTGCAGAATTGAAGTTGTACAAGTCCAAAAGTATTGAAGAAGCCAGACATGCAACAAAAATTATTGAACAAAAACATAAGTTCAAAATATCATCATTCAAGGAAGACGAAGACCAACAACAATACTCAGGAAAAAAGGAGTCAAACAAATGTAGGTATTGGGGAGACAAATAGACATCAAGACACAGATGCCTTAACAAGAAGTTATATACTTATGAAGTCAAAGTCAAAGTAAAGATGCCATTCCATAGCTACGCGTTCAACTAGAGAAATTCCTTCTTGTTATGCTTTGAGGACAAAGCATCTATAAAGGGGGTGGCAATGTTATGAATAAATAATTTATAAAAAATAATTAAATAATTAAATAATTAATTAACATTAATAGAAATTAGTTATGTAATGAAAGGTCAAAAGGCATGACAATCATACTCTCATGACCAGTCAAGGCCTATTTAGGCACACCGTCTAAGGGAATGTAAATCATCCATTCAGTTTTATTCATTAATACAATTGCTACTTACACCTACATTCAGAATCTGCGCAACTACACTTGCATATTGGCATTTCTCTCTAACAACATATATGGCCAAAATGTGGTGGAAGAACACACCTAGCTTTCGGAATGACTAGCCAAATACCTTCCAAAGGTCAACTAGTTGATTTGTGGGGACTTTAACAAGCTAACAAATTTGGGGCTAATCCTATTCACGTATCACCTAGGGATAATTTTACCTATAATGGCCTTAAGGCCAAGGCTGGTCTGTAATAACCCAATAAGTATCAATGGGGGGCCTCTATAAATCTTTGGTTTACATGGTCCAGTCATAAGGTCGAGCCTGACCAGTCATGAAACAACTAGACAAAGCCATGTTATCAAAGCACTTGTTTCCTTGTCTTTGATGACACTTTATGATTGAAAGTGCTAGGAGAGGCCACCCTCTCAAACCATCAACAAATTATTCCAAGCATTTCCTGAAGGGCCACCAAGATGAGAACACCAAAGTCATGCTTTTTCCTCAATGTACCTCACTCTTATCACCAACCATGCATCCAAGCCATCATTAACGGTTTGGAAATTGTTGCCTCGACCACAAGGAGAGGATTGTTCATGCCAGAAGGATGCCAACGCTAAAATTTAGACCATCACTCAATAGTCTCTTGCCTCATTTGATGATAACCTTTAAGCAAGGGCAACCAAACTTAGACACTTCTTGAAGGTTATACTACCTTTTGTCTAGGGCTTACCACTTTACACCTTCCATTACTTTGTTAGTTTGCTTTGTCTAGGAGACTCTATTAGAACTCTCACATTGCTAGTATGGCTACTTGAACTTTCAAAATCCAATGACATGTATTAGTCTTATATGGATATTAATATTTCTTTTTTTTCTGTCTTTTCTTTCCTTTAAACATATTGTTTTTGGTTATGGTTAACATAGACATATTTCACTTCCAAATGCAATAAGCACACCTCAAAAGTTATACCTTTAATTATGTATGTCAATTAGTCTTATTCAACATTATTAGTTGTTGATTTTTAATGTACCTTGGACAAGTGGTTTACCATGGGTTAGTCTCTACCTAGGGAAAAGTGTCCAAAATTGATATTTTACTAAATGTGACTTTATAAAGTGAAAGTGACTTTATAAGTAGTAAAGTCAATGTTAAATTATAAAGTGAAAAGTAACTTTATACATAAAGTACAATGTGTACACTTTATTTAATGGGTGAGTTAAAAAATAAAAAGTGAGAATTAAATGCACATTTATTCTCATCCCTTGATCTAAACGAATCTGAGCCATTAGATCTTAGAGTTTCCCAAAAGTCATTTAGGGAAACAAAGGGGGGAAAGAAAAGAGAGACTACATTCATTTTTCATAAGCAAATTGGATAAAGGAGGCTAAGAGCTGGAGAAAAGTTCTAAAGGAAAAATTTGTTGCAACAAGCTGAAGAACTGATTTCTGAGCAAAGTTGGGCATGGAAATCAAGGTTTAGAAGACAACAGAAGGTACAATACAAACAGCATTGAATGTTGTAAGCTGCATTCCATTCGAGACAAGTTTTTGAAAAAAATCGGAAAAAAAATCCATATAGTCCATATAGTCGTATCCGTACAATACATATTTTCAACTTCAAGTGGGCACAGAAATAGAGGCAAAGTGGGCACAGTTTTCAAGGAGTTTTAGGCTGAAGAGATAAGT
This sequence comes from Pinus taeda, assembly GCA_000404065.3. Taxonomy (NCBI): domain Eukaryota; kingdom Viridiplantae; phylum Streptophyta; class Pinopsida; order Pinales; family Pinaceae; genus Pinus; species Pinus taeda. The sequence goes on from APFE031288965.1 coordinate 24,254, forward strand.
TGTATTTTGTTGTTTTGTTTTGTCTGCAAATGTATTTTTCCTAAACTTGAAAGATGAATAAATTTGAAGAGCTCTCTAATAGGTTTTCCCCAGAGAAGATTAAAGGGTTTTGCCCAATGTTGCACGAAGCGGAAGCGTTTTTTGGAAGCGGGGACACCGAAGCATCATTTTCCAAAAATCCTGGGGCTAATTTGACCAAAAATCTGTGTATTTTGATGTGTGTTGCTGGTCTTATTATGTCCATATTTATTTTCAGCATGTGTTGACATTTCCATGTGTTTTAATCTGAGAATTTCATTCCCAGAATTCTATATGTTGAATGTATGTTTATGGGAGAGGACATTTAACTGAATGGGAGTAATAAGGAGAAATTAAAACCGGGTTAGGATTGTTGGAAACTTTTTTTTTAGTCATCAAATTTCAACATGGTATCAGAGCTACAGACTGAAAATTGCAGTTTGAAAAGCAGACAGTAGTTTGGGACAGCGAACAGTGGTTTGGACAACAAACTGAATTTTTGGACAGCAAAGTAATATTTTGGGACAGCGAGGTGAAATTTCACATAGACTGAACTTTTGGGACAGCAAGGCGAAATTTCACACAAACTAAACTTTTGGGACAGCAAGGTGTGCTGGAAAGTTCATTTCTCCATTTTCTTGATTTTGTATATTTTGGACAGTAGTCATGGCAATGTTCTTAAGGATAGAGGACAGATTGGATGGGATATCCAACTATGCCGTTTGGAATGACAGAATTCAAACAGTGTTTGAGGAGGTAGCAGTTTGGGACATAGTGCGGTAAGTGGTTATCCCTCCTACTGTTGCAGATGAACTTGTTGAATTCACAAAAAATAATGCAAAGGCAAAAAGGATTTTAATGGACAGCCTGAAGAATCATGTGGTTCCTCAAGTGAGAGGAAACACATATGCATATTAGATGTGGATAGCTCTAACCACTCACTATCAAAGAACCAATGAGAGCAAGAAGATGGTACTCAAACAACAATTGAAGAACATCAGGATGACAAAGGGTCAAACAAGTACGTGATGATTTGACTGATATTGGCAAGACAGTTGCACCCACAGAATTAGACAGGATAGTTGTAGCTGGACTTCCTAAGTCTTGGGAGGTCTTTGGAGATGTTGTTACCTCTAGGGAGAATCTTCCCAATTGGGACAGATTCTAGGATGATTGTGTGCAGCGTGAGATATAGAAGACTGGCAATGGTGGGGTGAAGATAGCAGATGAGGAGGATGTAGCCTTGACAGCCAGGGGGAAGAACAAAGGTAAGGCCAAGAAAGGGTCCTCATCAGATGGGGCTAAGGGAAAGGAAAAGAAGAACAAAAAAGATACATATATGTCCAAAGTCAAAAGTTGGGCATGTCAAAAGATGGGACACTATGCTGCTACGTGTCTTGAGAGGAAGAACAAGGGGAAGAAGGGTACTGCAGCTTCAGCAGAGGTGGCGCAGTTTGCTTCACTGTTTGACCAGGACTTTACATTTATTACTTCTACATCTAGTAGGAGTACATCATCCGATGTGTGGTACATAGCGTGGCTTTCTGCCATATGACAGGTGCATGGGTGTTCTTTTCAAAGTTTGCAGAGAGGGCACTTGATATTGAGATTGCACTAGGAGATGACCGCACTGTGAGAGTTATTGGTGTGGGTACTGTGACCTTTGAGAGGGAGTCTTTGCCTCCTTTGAAGGTCATGGATGTTTTCTATGTTTCGGCGATGAAGAAGAACTTGATTTCAATGTCTGCTATGGAGGAGAAGGGGTTTAATGTCACTTTCTCGAGAGGGCAGGTATTGATGCATCCCAGGGGAGCTTCCATCACTTTGGCCAAAGTGATTGGAGTCCGCTTTGAAAAACTATACAAGTTCAATTTTCAGTGGGCAAGAGCATTGGTGAGTAGCACATCTGGTAGCACTCACACTAGTACCACCAGCAGTAAAGACTTGTGCGAGTTATGGCACCAGAGGATGATGCACATGCATCATGGAGCTCTGAGAGTATTGAGGGGAGATGAATATTGGAGTTCCTGATTTTAGTGTCAAGCATTATGAGGTCTGCAGAGGGTGTGCTTTGGGCAAGTACACCAAGTACCATTCCCAGCGAGCGATAGCAAATCTATAGGTAGACTAGACTTGATTCATATTGATGTTAGTGGTCGTATGTCTCACGTGTCTTTGGGTGGTTATGAGTATTATGTTATATTCATTGATGACTACTCTAGGATGACTTGGATATATTTCCTGAAGACCAAGGGTGAGGCCTTTAGTCGCTTTAAAGAGTTCAAAGCTCTTGTGGAAAAGCAAACAGGCAGGAAGATTAGAGTCTTGAGGTCAGACAATGGTGGTGAGTACACTGATGGTGGGTTTTCTGATTTCTGTGCACAGAAGGGCATTAGGAGAGAGTTCACGGTTCCTTACAACCCCCAACAGAACGGGGTGTCTGAAAGGAAGAACAGAGCTATTGTTGGGGTTGCTAGAGCAATGATTCATGAGCAGGGGTTGTCTTTGCTTTTGTGGGTTGAGGCCTGCAATACTGATGTTTATCTTCAGAACAGGAGTCCTCACAGAGTATTGGGGAATATGACTCTAGAGGAGGTTTTCACTGGAGAGAAGCCTCATGTGGCACATCTTCGTATCTTTGGATGTCTCACATATTCTTATATCCCCAAGGAGCAGAGGACGAAGATGCAATCCATGGCAAAGAAGGGTATCTTTATGGGTTACAGCGAGACTTCGAAGGCCTATCGGATCTTCATTCCTTCTAAATGGAGAGTGGTGATTAGGAGGGATGTGAAGTTTGAGGAGGAGAGGGCCTATTGGAGATCACGGGAAGTATGGAGAGAGGCTATGGTGGAGTAGTATGCCTCAACCATTAAGAACAATGTCCGGGAAGTGATGCCTAAGCCTGAGGGCAAGTCAATTGTGACTTCCAAGTGACTCTACAAGATCAAGCATGTTGTGGATGGTAGCATTGAGAAGTTCAAGGTGAGGTTTGTGGCTAGAGGGTTCTCACAAATAGAGGGAGTTGACTATGATGAGGCCTTTTCTCCCGTAACTCGATACACTTCTATCCGGTCCCTTATTTCTATTGCTACAGAAATGGGTTGGCAGATCCATCAGATGGAATTGAAGATCACATTTCTGAACGGAGTTATAGAGGAGGAGGTGTATGTTGAGAAACCATAGGGCTTTGAGGTACTTGGGTAGGAGACCCATGTATGTCGGTTGAGGCGAGCACTCTACGAACTTAAACAAGCTCTGAGAGCCTGGTATTCAACGATTGATACTTACTTGTAGCAGATGGGTTTCACGAAGAGTGATGCAGATCCGAACCTATACTACATTGTTGTAGGGGATGATCTGCTCATTCTTGTGTTGTATATTCATGACTTGTTCAATACTAGGGCAAAGAGACTGATTAGTGGTTGCAAGGAGGATCTTGCTATGGAGTTCGAGATGAAGGACATTGGGCCAATGCGTTACTTTTTGGGGCTTGAGGTGTGGCAGGAGGAGGGGCATATCTTTCTAGGGCAGAGGCCATATGTTGTGGATGTGTTGAGTAGATTTCACATGGTAGATTGTAGACCCATGTCTACACCTAAGATCACCAACTGGAAGAAGCTTCAAGCTTAAGATTCTAGTTTGGTGGATCCCACATTATATAGGAAACTTATTCGGTCCTTGATGTATCTGGTCAACACTAGGCCAGATATATGCTTTGCAATGAACACACTTAGCCAGTTCTTGGTTGATCCCAGGAAGGTGCACTGGGTCGCTGCAAAGCACATTCTTCGCTACATGCAGGGAACTATTGATTATGGTCTGGACTATAGGCAGGGAGATGGAGTGAGGTTGGCAGGTTACACATTCAGATTGGGCAAGTTGTGCTTCTGACAAGAAAAGCACTTCAGGGTGTTGCTTCGAATTGGGTTCGGCAATTGTGTCGTGGTTCATTTGAAAGCAAAAGTCAGTTGCTTTCAGCTCTTCTGAGGTTGGCTATATGGCTACTAGTCAAGCTAGTTGTGAGGCCATTTGGCTTCGCAAGTTGTTGTATGGCCTATTTGATCAGGGGTTGAGACCAACGGTTACTCACTGTGATAATCAGAGTTGCATTAAACTCATGAAGAATCCAATATTTCATGACAAGTCAAAACCCATTGACATCAGATATCATTTCATCAAAGACTATGTTCAGAAGGGGGCAGTGAAGTTGGAGTATATATCAACAGATGAGCAAGTGGCCGATGTTCTCATGAAGTCCTTGCCAAGAGGCAAGCATGTCCATTTCAGGGACAAAATGGGTGTGGCGAGAAACACTTTCCTCGGTAAGAGGGAGTGTTGATTTTTAATGTACCTTGGACAAGTGGTTTCCCATGGGTTAGTCTCTACCTAGGGAAAAGTGTCCAAAATAATTTTTTTCCTAAGTGTGACTTTATAAGTGGTAAAGTCAAGCTAGTTGTGAGGTCGTTTGGCTTCGGATATCATTTCATGACAAGTCAAAACCCATTGACATCGGATATCATTTCATCAAGGACTATGTTCAGAAGGGGGCAGTGAAGTTGGAGTATATATCAACAGATGAGCAAGTGGCCGATGTTCTCATGAAGTCCTTGCCAAGAGGCAAGCATGTCCATTTCAGGGACAAAATGGGTGTGGCGAGAAACACTTACCTCAGTAAGAGGGAGTGTTGATTTTTAATGTACCTTGGACAAGTGGTTTCCCATGGGTTAGTCTCTACCTAGGGAAAAGTGTCCAAAATAATTCTTTTCCTAAGTGTGACTTTATATGGCTACTAGTCAAGCTAGTTGTGAGGCCATTTGGCTTCGCAAGTTGTTGTATGGCCTATTTGATCAGGGGTTGAGACCAACGGTTATTCACTGTGATAATCAAAGTTGCATTAAACTCATGAAGAATCTAATATTTCATGACAAGTCAAAACCTATTGACATTGGATATTTCATGACCAGTCAAAACCCATTGACATCGGATATCATTTCATCAAGGACTATGTTCAGAAGGGGGCAGTGAAGTTGGAGTATATATCAACAGATGAGCAAGTGGACGATGTTCTCATGAAGTCCTTTCCAAGAGGCAAGCATGTCCATTTCAGGGACAAAATGGGTGTGGCGAGAAACACTTTCCTCGGTAAGAGGGAGTGTTGATTTTTAATGTACCTTGGACAAGTGGTTTCCCATGGGTTAGTCTCTACCTAGGGAAAAGTGTCCAAAATAATTCTTTTCCTAAGTGTGACTTTATATGGCTACTAGTCAAGCTAGTTGTGAGGCCATTTGGCTTCGCAAGTTGTTGTATGGCCTATTTGATCAGGGGTTGAGACCAACGGTTATTCACTGTGATAATCAGAGTTGCATTAAACTCATGAAGAATCCAATATTTCATGACAAGTCAAAACCCATTGACATCGGATATCATTTCATCAAGGACTATGTTTAGAAGGGGGCAGTGAAGATGGAGTATATATCAACAGATGAGCAAGTGGCCGATGTTCTCATGAAGTCCTTGCCAAGAGGCAAGCATGTCCATTTCAGGGACAAAATGGGTGTGGCAAGAAACACTTTCCTCGGTAAGAGGGAGTGTTGATTTTTAATGTACCTTGGACAAGTGGTTTCCCATGGGTTAGTCTCTACCTAGGGAAAAGTGTCCAAAATAATTCTTTTCCTAAGTGTGACTTTATAAGTGGTTAAGTCAATGTTAATTATAAAGTGAAAAAGTGACTTTAGACATAAAGTACAATGTGGGTACTTTATTTAATGGGTGAGTTAAAAAATAGAAAGTGAGAATTAAATGCAGGTCTAAATGAATCTGAGCCATTAGATCTTAGGGTTGCTCAAAATTCATTTAGGGAAACAAAAGGGGGGAAAGAAAAGAGAGACTACATTCATTCTTCATGAGCAGATTGGAGAAAGGAGGCTGAAAGTTGGATAAAAATTCCGCAGGAAAAATTTGTTGCACCAAGCTAAAGGAGTGATCTCTGGGCAAAGTCAGGCATGGAAATCAAGGTTTAGAAGACAGCAAAAGGTACAGTACGAACAACATTGAATGTTGTGAGTTGCACATCGTTTGAGAGGAGTTTTTGAAAAAAATCTGGAGAGTCTACACAGTGGTATGGAAATCCATACAGTCCGTATGGGACAATCTGTACAGCATATATTTTCAGCTTCAAGTGGGCAAAAAAATCGAGGCAAAGTGGGCACGGTTTTCAAAAAGTTTTGCACTGAAGAGAGAAGTTGTATTTTGTTGTTTTGTTATGTCTACAAATGTATTTTTCTTCAACTTGAAAGATAAATAAATTTGAAGATCTCTCTAACAAGATTTCCCCAAAGAAGATTGAAGGGGTTTTGCCTATGTCTAAGTTGACCAAAAATCTGTGTATTTTTATGTGTGTTGCTGTTCTAGTTATGTCCATATTTATTTTCAGCATGTGTTGACAGTCTCATGTGTTTTAATCTGAAAATTTCATTTCTAAAATTCTATATGTTGAATGTATGTTTATGGGAAAAGGCATTTAACTGAATGGAAGTGATAAGGTGAAATTAAAACCAGGATGGGATTGTTGGAAACTTTTTTTTAGTTATCAAATTTCAACATTAGTCATTAATTGTGCTTGATTAGTTATATTGTTAATCAAGCTTTAAGCTTTAATCTCAATTTATATTTGCATTTCCCCTTCAATGTTGACATTCTCTAAAGTAAGATCATCGAAACAAATTAACATATACAAAACCATCAGCAATTTATTTTGGTAAGGATATCATTTACTCATTGAGTTATTTTCATTACCATTGATTAGGAACATATTGCAACAACAAATGTCAAATTGGATAAAAAGTATCCTAATGCAACTATGGGTTTAATTGATAAGGATTGGATTGCACTGCTATTTGAGGTTCCAAATGTAATCATATTATTATTAATGTAAGCTCCAAGCTCTATTTCAATTGCCTTGTGTAGGACCCATGCAAAGAATCTTCAAGGATGTCCATCACAGATGACAAGTATGCTTACAAGTATTTGACATGAGAACTTTAGTTTAGCAACCAGACTATAAATTGTTGAATTTTGTCGCTCTGGTTGGTTTTCATAATTAATAATTTAGCCCTTCAAATATATATGTAATAATAAATACAGGACATCTTCTTCATGTCGATTTCAAAATAAAGAATTTTGAATTTTTAAATTTGAATTATTGGCTCCAATAAGGTCAAGTCAGCCCTCCAAGTGATCAAGTCAGCCTAGCATGTTGTGGCACCCATTCAGCCTCCCAGACGACTATATATAAGGCACTCGACCTCCTCCTCCTAGCACAATTCAGATCTCACACAAGACATAGTATCTTTTGCTCATATAAGAAAAGAAGACAAGACAAGGAAGACGAAAACAATCAAAGCATTCTCTCTCTCTCTCTCTATGACCTCGCACATGTGGATTCTCTCTCCTTTTGTGATTTAGCATATCTAGGTGCCAAAGAAGGCCAAAATTTGTCCCTAGCAGATCAGACTAGGCCGAGTTTATTGGACAGCAATTTCACTTGACATGACGGCAGTTTGACCAGGTTTGACCAAGACTATGTTGTTGGCCAGTTTGACTTTATGTTTGACTGGAAGAATTAGATGTATCTCTTGTTGAATTGAATAATTTCTCTAAGGAAAAGGTTGTTGGGTTTTCCCCCATGTAGGTTTTCCCACGGTAAAGTTTGTGTTGTCTTTGTGCATCATTGTCTCATTATCATCTCTATTGTCCTACTGCTTTTTATGGTTGAATTTCTAAAGTATAATTGCTTAATGATTAACTAGAAGTGCTAAAAGATAATCTCTATATCATTGAAGTAATTATCAGTTTCAGAAATTAGTGTCTATATCTATTACACTTTAAAAATCAACATGGTATCAAAGTTTTGGTAAAGACAGGGCAATTGAGATCACTTCACAAAGACATTCCCTCTACAATCAGATCTCTGATCCGATACTTCACCAGATGGCTTCTTATGTCAAGCATGAACATGAGCTACAAGGTGCAACAAATCTCAAAGCTTGGAAAACCAGAATAGGTCTCATCATTGAAGAAAATAAAGTTATGAAATATGTGAAAGGCGAAGTTCCTAAACCTTAAAATGATGAAGAAAAGGTCCAACACAAGAAAATGAAAACCAAGGCCAAAATGATTATTGTCGAATCCATTTATTGAAGGACTGTAGACTTCAAAGCAAATGTATGACACTCTGATACAGTTATACTCAATCAACTATATTGGTCAAGGGAATGGTAAAAGAAAAGGAAAGTTTCATAAACTCCAGGAGGAAAATGCAAGTAGAAATATTGCTCCCATCCCAAATCATAGGAAGAAGAACATTCTATGTTACCAATGTCGCTAGTATGTTCAAGTGTTTTAAGATTCGACCGGCTCGGAACTGACTCGGCGAGTTGGTCCGAGCCATAGCCTCCTCGAGTCAACCTGGCCAACGAACCAGTTCGGTTGGTAGGGTTAATACCGAGCCGGTCGAGTTGTCTAACAACTCGGTCGGCTCAGTATTAACCTGGCTAGCTCAATCGAGTCCGAGCCTACTTGGCCGGGTTGGAAAACAGCGGCCTGTGAACCCAAAAACAACATTTTTTTTTGGTACTCCAAACGGGTTTATATTTTGTCTATTGTGTATTTGGGGTCCATTCCCCTCTCCTAAACCCTATTTAACCCACCCAACCCCTCTCATTTCCTCACAGCCATCTCATGCATTTGAGTGAGAATTTCAGTGAGAGTTTGTGAGGAGTTGTTGAGTTTGTTTTTGGAGCAGCAGTGAGGAGTCTTGGGCAAGCATTGTAGCTGGAATGAGGAGCTTCTTAGACAGCCATTTGGAGTAGCATTGGGAAGTTGGTTTCTTTGAGCAACCTTGAGGAGGTAGTTTGTGCCTGGAGGTATTTTTTTCACTTGTAAAAAACTGTTTTTGCTTATTAATTTTATGTGCAAATCTGGAAATTGAAAAGAGTGTTTTTTGTGAAAGAAATGAACAATGAATCAATGCTATTCTTTTCGTTTTCATTTTCAAATTTTTTGTTTGCATTTCCAAGTCAAAAAATGGCGCCTAGAGTGAAAGATGTTGCTTGGGCATATGTTGAAATGGTTGATAGTTAAATGCATTGCAAATTTTTCCATAGAAAAATTAAGGATAATCCTAGGGGCATTAATAGGCTGAAACAACAATTGGCAGGGATAGAGGCAAAATTACTCCATGTACCTCACCAAAAATTGGGGAGATCAGGAAGGATTTGTTAGCCAACTTTGAGAAGTTTAAAGAAGACAAGGCTAGGCAAAAAAAGTTGGCTGAAATTGGGAGGAAGAGGAATGTACAAAAAATGTTGGCTACCAACCCCCATTTTGATTTTGAGGGTTCTTCCTCTATCCCTTTATTGATGCATCCAACCCCTTCTGATATGTTCCTCCCTTTTTTGAGTCTATTCAAGAAAAGGGTAAGGGTAAAATGAAAAAGGGTGATATGAATATCAAAAGTTATTTCACTGTCACACCCTCCTCTCCATCAGATGCACATGGTCCACAAGCTAGTAGAACTCATATGCAACCCACTTTAGATGACCATTGGAAGAAAGAATTGAGCGAGACTGCTTGATTACATATGTAGATGGTGGCATGATGTTGATATTCCCTTCAATGCTTACCGTTCACCATACTGTGAGCCCTACATGTTGTTGGAAAAGGCTTCAAAGGCCCTACTATGCATGAGATAAGGGGGTATCGTTTGCAGAAAGAAATTTCCTCCATTAATGAGTATTTGAAAGATTTCAAGGACTCATGGGCAAGAACAGGATGTACCATCATGTCAGATGGATGGACTGACCAAAGAAACCGTACCATCATAAAGTTTCTTATCTTCTGCCCACAGCGAACCATGTTTCTAAACTCAGTTGATGCACTTGATAAGGTAAAAGATAGACAATTGTTGTTTCAGCTATTGGATGAGGTTGTTGAGGAGGTGGGGGTGGCTAATGTTGCTCAAGTCATTGCAGATAATGCCTCTAACTATGTTCTTGTTGGTAAATTGTTAGAGGAAAAACACAAAACCATCATTTGGACCCCATGTGTTGCACATTGCATAGACCTCATGCTTAACGATATTGGCAAATTAAATTGGGTCAAAAACATTGTAGATCATGCCAAAAGCATAACAAAATTTATCTACAGTCATTAATGGATTTTGAGCCTGATTTGCTACTCATTTTTTGACATTGCAATCTATGCTTTCACAACATAGAAACTTGCAAAAGATTTTTGTCCAGTGAAGAATGGAATCAAAGCCAGTGGTCTCACAAACTGGAAGGCAAAGAATTGAGAAAGAAAGTTAATGAAGAAATATTTTGGAAAAAGGCAGCGGAGATTGTGAAGCTTGTTGAGCCACTGGTTAAGGTGATGCGGTTGGTGGATGGGGAAAGATTGGATATGGGGTTCATTTATGAGGCTATGGATCAAGCAAAGGAGCAAATAAAGAGGGCATACAAGGATAAAATGGCTAAGTATGGGCCCATTTGGGCAATCATTGATGAAAAATGGAACAATCAACTCCATCGCCCTATACATGCAACTGGGTATTTTTTGAACCCACAGTGTCATTATAAAGCTAAGGCGAAAGGAACTTTGAAGGGGGAGGTTAGAGATGGATTGATTGACTGCATGGGTCACATAATCCCATTGGAGTGTGATCAGCTGGAGATACACCGATAGGTCACAACCTTCAACAATGCCTCAGGTACCTTTGGGAAGAAACTAGCAAAGATTGCAAGGGAAGCAGATGAACCAGGTAAACAAAAATTTCAATTTTGAAATTCTTAATACTTATTTTGTTAAATCATTTATAATTTGAAAGTTGGATATAATTTGAAATTTTGTTGAGCTAACTCATAATTCATTACACTCCTATGTTTTTTGCAGCACAATGGTGGGAGGTTTTTGGTAGCCATTGTCTTGAATTGCAGAAGTTTGCAATTCATATTTTGAGTCAAACTTGCAGTGCTACTCGGTGTGAGCACAATTGGTCTGTCTTTGAGAGGACTCACACAAAGAAGAGAAACCGTTTGGATCAAAAACGGTTAAATGATCTAGTCTATGTCCAATACAACCTCCGGCTCAGACGCAACCAATTACTGAACAAAAGACCTGATTCAGATCCCATTGCGTTGGAAGACATTGATCCAACATCAGATTCAGTAGTGGAGAGTCATCTAGCAAAGTTTGCTTCTGATGAGAATATTGATTATGAATTACAGACGATAGCATCACTCAAACATAATGTTCAATTGAATGTAGATCTTAATCCACTTGTACCAGCCTCAGCCTCAGAGCCAGCAAGTCCTCCAGTTGCAGGCGCTTCCTCTTCTCAGCCACGATAGAAGCGCATCTCTCATCTATCTCAACTTGCAGTTGCTGCACAGTTTGCCAGTGCTACCACTTCTACAGTTGCAATTGGAGATGATGATGAGGAGCCATGGGGCCCCTTGTTTAACTCTGGTCCAAAGATTAATCCAAATGATCTTGGCTCCTCTAGCAGTAACCAGTATTACTGGTCAAGTTTACTTTTGTTGTAGAGGCCATTTCTAGCCTCCTTGGTTATGTGTTTTTGTTTTGATCTCTATATCATCATCATTTATGTATTGGACAGTGCACTGGGTGCCATTTTGATATAATGGATATATTCATGAGCCTAATTTGATCATATGTTGTCTTCTATCTATATTCTAATGCTGTGTGTTTGGAAACATGAATGAAAATCTTTACAATTATGTTTTTTTATAATAAAAAAATAAATATTTAATGTATTTTTTACAACAACCGAGTCATTGAAATCGAGTCGACCGAATCGATACTGAGTCGGAGTCAACCCTCAGCCGATTCAGAGTCGGAGTTTTAAAACATTGGTATGGTCACTGCAGAAATGAGAGTGCTAAAGAAAAATGTTATAGAAAAAGGAAAAGCAAGCATTGCTCTTCAGCAGAAGACATTATTAATGTTGAGCATCCCCAACAGAGGAAGTCAAAGTATGACAAATCAAATGACTTTGAGGATGAACATATGCTTGAGTGATTTCTAAGCAAGGAGCAAGAGGGATTTCATCATCAACTTCCCTAAAGTATATCAGATAAGTTTTTATTTTGAAGCTAAACTGAAAAGTTTGGTTGCAAATAAGTCTTTACTTAGAATTTACCAAGGGAGATTTTCCTATCTCAAGGAAAATATGTGGTGAAGACATTGGAGAGATTCAGCATGGTGGACTACAAGCCCGTAACCACTCCAATGGAGCTTGACTTCAAGAAGTTAAGCAGTAGTGTTGCTGGACCTATTTTACAAAATACCACCGAGAGCAAGCACCCCGAGCATGGTATGAGAGGATCAATAGCTACTTGATGAAGCCAGGATTCACTAGGAGTGAAGTCGACCCCAACCTTTACTTTAAGGTTATAGATGACAAGCCTCTTATACTGGTGCTATATGTTGACAACCTCTTTCTAACAGGTGCAGGCCCTCTCATTCACAAATGTTAGAGGGAGCTCGCTTCTAAGTTCGAGATGAAAGATCTAGGACTTATGCACTATTTCCTAGGACTGGAAGTCTAGCAGAAACAAGGGGAGATTTTCCTATCTCAAGGAAAATATGTGGTGAAGATATTGGAGAGATCCGGCATGGTGGACTATAAGCCCGTAACCACCCCGATGGAGCTTGACTTCAAGAAGTTAAGCAATAGTGCTGCTGGACTTGTTTTATGAGATACCACAGAGTATCGTCAACTCGTTGGAGCATTGAAGTCCCAGTGAACTCCCGTCCAGATATATGCTTTGCAGTCAACACATGGTTGAACCTCACCACATACATTGGATTGGTGCCAAGAATCTGCTGAAATATCTTCTTGGCACAATTACTTATGGGTTAAGATACACTGCCGGAAATGTGAGACTACTTGGATATACTAATGCTGATTGGGCAGGGAATATGGTGGACCGTAAGAGCACTTTCGGGTTCTGTTTCTCCTTGGGATCTGCTTCGATGTCCTAGATGAGCAGGAAGCAGAAGTCTGTGGCTTTGAGCACCGCTGAGGTAGAGTACATTGCAACTAGCATGGCCTCCTGTGAGGTAGTCTGGTTACAAAAGCTCTTCAGTGAGCTGTTTGGATTTACATTGGATACCACCGTGATCCTATGTGACAACTAGAGCGGGATTGCTGCTAGCATGGTCTCCTGTGAAGTAGTCTAGTTACGAAAGCTCTTCAGTGAGCTGTTTGGATTTACATTGGATACCACCGTGATCCTATGTGACAACTAGAGTGGGATTCGTTTATCAGAGAATCTCGTATTCCATGACCGCTCCAAGCATATCGATATCAGGTACCACTATATTCGTGACATGGTGCAGCGGGGAGCTATAAGGCTCCAACATATCGGTACAGATGAACAGGTCACCGACATTTTGACAAAGCCCCTAGGAAAGGTCAAATTTCTGACTTTCCGAGAATGACTTGGAGTCATTCAGAGACCCTCTTTTGAGGGTCAAGTATGGTGTACTGAGCTCTGGGAGCTCCAGAGGGGCGTCAGGCACTTCTTGGAGCAACATATGACCACAGGGTAACTCACCATCCCCTGTTGGTGCACTTTGGACAGGGTAAAAGGTTCAACCTTCCCCTAACACCCCATGGCAACTATGGAACAGCATGATTAGTTCTCCTGTGGGCCAGGATGATTCGTTCTCCATGGCGATTGTGGAACAGGATGATTTGTTCTCCTGTAGTCCAGGATGATTAGTTCTCCGTGGCATCCACTAGAGAGGATGATTCATTCTCCTGTGGACAGGATGATTAGTTCTCCTACCGAGGCATCCTACCCATGCAGTCTGGGGCTCATGTGAAGTACCTCTCATCTAATCAATGAGTAGGGGAATGAGGATAGGGACCATAGCAGTTCTATCGATGGACACATCGTTGTATCTACCGTACTCCCTATGCTATGATGACCTCCATTGATCTAGGATCAATGAAACTGGTCTAGGACCAGTGAGAGTGGTACACCCTCTGAAACTGACTTCAGGTCAGTAGAGGACTGGTTTGGGACCAGTGAAAGTGGTACACACTCCCGACTGACTTCAGGTCAGTGGAGGATGATATGAGACATCCTCGATCACTTCTTCTTCTTCATAGTTCGAGCAGAGTCGAACAGAACAAAGCAGAGCAGAGCAAAGCAAGGGTCAAGCTGTACAAAGCAGTGCATTTGATGGATGAATAGTAACGACGGTCATACGAATTGTAGATGGAGTTCTCCCTAGTTGAGAGGGAGTGTTAAAATTGGAAACTAGGGCCAAACTCCATGCGAGTCGCCTTATTCATGGATGATAATGTTTTTCCAAGATTCCTCTCGTCGAGAGGTGGAGGATTGATCTAAAGATCATCTTATTCCAATAAGTATTTATGGAGATATGAATTTATTTTGATTATTGACAAATTATCAAAGTTGGCTAGCAACTTATGTAGGCTCACACGCCAAACAGACACATCTATTTACCTTCAATGTTTGGATATAAATACAAGATGACTCCTCCTCATTTGGTCACTCACTTCTCATCATATCTCTCTCTCTCCTGCGTAGAAAGGCTCTCTCTCTTACCCGAGCCGAAACAGGTCGTTCGATGTCTTGGACTGGTGCACGACGAAGTCTTGGACTGATGCGCGGCGAAGTCTTGGATTAGTGCACGGCGAACTCTTGGACTGGTGCATGGCGAACTCTTGGACTCGTGCACGACGAAGTCTTGGACTCGTGCACG